>CM077091.1:32174538-32287393 GCA_039513925.1 Platanthera zijinensis | reverse complement strand
CCGAGAAGGAGAGAGGATACAGTTACCTTCATGAGCCCATGGATGTCGAATTATCTGGATCACGTAAGTCGGGCAGCCGAATGACCATGGAAATTATATTCTTGGTAGGAAGGCGAAGGACCAGCTTGGTGAGCCAATTTTGTTGGATCCCTAGTAGTTTGGATTTGTGCTTGGTCACTAATCTAGGCTAAGTTAGACCCACTTTGTATAACCAGGGTCTAGTCTAGTGTCTTAGGTGTTAGCCAGGTCATCAACTCAGTGAGACAAGACCAAGGCATCATAGACTTAGAAGACAGCAGAGAGTAAGCAAGGCAGAAATTTTTCTAAGTAAAAAGTCGTTCGACAATCTCTGAAGAGAGCTCGACGATCTTCGTTCTGCGCTCGACAATCTCAGAGTTAAATCTCTAAATGTTGAGATACACGATTGCTGAACTCAGGTCGACGATCTCTGATCTACTTTCAGGATTGAGATCGACGTTCAACCATCTCAGTTCGACGATCGTGAAGCCCAGTTTGGAAAGCAAATTTTGAGGTCAACAATCATAGGGCTCAGATCGACGATAGAGGATGTTTGAGCTCGACGATCTTAGGACAAGATCGACGATTTCTGCCATATCATCATTTTATTCCCAGCAGTTATTGTTTTTCCTTATTGACTATTTATTCTTTTACTTATATGACTCTGAGTGATTAATGCATATATTCTCTGAATATAGCCGTTCCGTGGCAAGCATTGATTGCTGGTTTTCACAGAGTTATTATACAACCTTTCTCGGGACAGTTAAGGAAACGAGTTAATTCTCTTATAATTGTTGCATAAGTTCCCATGATTCCGGCTGTCAATCAAGGTGTAGGATTTCAAACTCAGTTTGGAATCACTCAAAGGAAAGGGGCTCAGAGAATAAAAGACAGAGAGAATTATTATTTTTTACTGACTTCTTAATGCAGTCTACAGAATTTTGAAAGAGATAACAAGGCTGCAAAAAAAAGAATAAGAACAATTCTCAGTTTCAAGAACAAGAATTGATTCAGGAAGCTTATGGAGACAATCCTCTTCAATCAGTCTCAACTTTCTGGATTTCAAATCCTACACCTTGTACAAGGCTCTGATCTCTTGAACCATTAAAATCACAGGACAAGCCTTGACTCCATCAGGATCACCCTCAAGTCTTCTCTCATTTGCTTGAGAAAAGAGAAGTCAACTCAACTTTTTTCTTTCCCCCCTCTATGTAAAGGGTTCTTACTCCCTTCAAAAGTAATTCCTGGTTGTGAGGTCACCTGATCAAAATACTTCATGTTGGTTTTCTGGCACCTGATCAAAAGCCAGAAGGGTTTCAATATCTCCCTTGAAATAGATATTATTTGGTGGCAGTCACCTGATCAAAAACTTGAGAGTGATTCCTACCAGGGTGGTAGAAGAGTGGATGTACCTAGATTTGGGGAACCACTATAATCTCTTGTGTTGTTTGGTTGCACCTTTTCTTATTGCTCTTTAGTTTCTGTGATATTTGGAATAGTTCTCTAGTTTTCCTTCTGCTTGTATATTTATTGGTATCGCCTATTTTTGAACTCTGATAGAATATATTAAAATAGCCTAAAGTTTTTAAACAATCTATTCACCCCCCCCTCTAGAGTAGACTTGAATAACTCCCTCCTTTCAATTGGTATCAGAGGTTGTGGTTCTTTGGTTGTACAAGCTAACACTTGAATCAAGATCCCAGCTTATTCAAATTTCTTTTCCTTAGCTATTCATTTATCACATGGCACAGAACATGGATTATGCAAGCACCAGACCTCTTGTATGTAACTTAAACAAGTTCAGTATCTGGAAGGCAAGAATAAGACTTTACATGAACTCAATTGATGAAGATATTTTTAACTCAATTTTGACAGTTCCCCCTCAACAAACTGAAGCTGCTTCTACATCTACTGACACTCATGCAGTACCACCACCAACTTGGACTGATGCTCAAAAGAAAGCAAAAATTGTAGATGCCAAGGCCATGAACATACTGGCTCAGACTATGTCAGATGACATTTTCCAAAAGTTGCTGACTGCATATAAGCAAAGGACATCTGGGATTATTTGAACCAAATGGTGGCAGGTTCAGTGGAAGAAAGAAAAGATAGAAGATCCCTTCTTATCTCTAAGTATGAGAAATTCAGAAAGGAAGATGCTGAATTAGTTGAAGAGATGTATGGCAGACTGAGTGCCATCATCAATGAACTAAGAACATTGGACAAGGACATTTCACTAACAGAGATTAATTTGATGTGTTTCCTAGTTCTTGGGACACAAGAATCTGGCCTATCAAAGATGCCAGAAGTATTTCAGAAATTTCCATAGAAACACTTCTGGGAAAGCTCAAATCCTTTGAGCACTTGACAAAGACTAGAAGAAGAGCAAAAGGTCTCTACTCTAGTTTGGAAAGAGCAAAATATTGCTTTTAAGGCTATAGAAGAAACAACAGCTCCTGCTATTAATGAAGAGTTCTTGAGTCTCTTAGCAAAGAGATTCTACAAGATGGGAAAAAGAGTCTTCAGGAAGAAGACATCCAGACAAGAAGATAAACCCAGGTATGACAAAATACCAACTAAAGAGGTTGTTTGTTTTGGTTGCAGTAAACCTGGACACTACATATCTAAGTGTCCAGAGAATCAAAAGAAGGAGAAAAGAAAGGACAAGGACTCCAGAAGACATAAATACAGTAAGCCTTCCTCAAGCATGCATAAGAGGAAAGAGAAAGGCTTTGTAGCTGAAACCTAGAGTTATACTAAAGAGGATTCCTCATTCTCTAGCTCTAGTGATGAAGATGAGGAGGAAGCAAAGTAAAAGGAAGTTTGCCTAATGGCAATTGATGCTTCTAGCACTGATTAAGGAGAAGATTCATCAGATTACGATCAACCACTTTCAGAAGTGGATCAGGTACTCACTTCTTTTGACTTTAATTCTAAAGATTTTTACATGAATTCAAAACTATGTACATGGAGCTAATTAGTTTAGAAAAAGAAATTAAACAACTTAGAGAGAAATTGAATGATTAAAGTAGTTTAGTTGAAGAAAATCATAAATTAAAAGATGAAATTACTCTTGCAAATGAACAGATAATTAAACTGAAAACTAAACTAGCTGAGCAAGACAACTTGAAGAATCTCTTAATGGGAGAAGCCTCAAGATTATGGACATTACAAGCACTATTAATGTTAGACTCACTGGCAAACTGGGCTTGGGTGCTTCATCAAGCGAACCCCCACTGGTCCAGAAAAATGTACTAAGGACCCCAGCAAAATTCATCTCTGAAAAAGGTAAAGAACTAATCTATGAGAAACCCTCAACTGCAAATAAGAACAAACCTAACAAATGGAAAAATAGAAACAGACAAAATCAAAACAAAAATAATGTTCAGCAGTTTTCGTCGAACTCAGATCGACGAAATGTGAACAAATCGTCGAACCCAAGTTGACGATCTTTAAACCAAAATGTCTACTATAATCAATGGTCTTACTCCGATTGACGACTTCTGTATGGATCATCGAGCAGAGATTGATGAACGTAGGGCACAGATAATGAATATTATCCTTCTCTGAGTAGAGATCGACGATCTCAACCCATGTCGTCTAACTCAGATCGACGATCTCACTTCCAATCGTCGAACCCAGGAGAATTAAAATAACCTTTAACTGAAATAGAAACCCTAATCAGAAAAGATAATCAATTAATCCTTTCACCCTTTGGGAAATTCCACCAAGGAGATACCATCCACTAGGCAATAAATCTCAGCCAACCATGTCTTTTATCTCAAGTTTCTCTTATCAAGAAAACAAAGGACCTAAGGTAACCTAGGTCAAGAACAATTAATCTTTTGATTATTGTAGGTGAAGAACTGTCTACCATACAACCAGAAATGGTATCTGGACAGTGGGTGCTCAAAGCACATGATAGGATGGAAGGATTACTTATCCAACTATAAGTCAAAGCAAGGACCTGAGGTTATTTTTGGTGACTCAAACTTTGTCCAGACTGAATGCTATGGAGAAATAAGAATAGGTGCTGTCACATTCAGGAAGGTTGCATATGTAAGTGGATTGAAGCATAACTTGATCTCCATTGGTCAGCTTTGTGATGAAGGATTTCATGTAACTTTTAATCAATCCTCTTGCATTATTTCTTCAGCTGACAGCATAGTACTTTTATCTAGTTCTAATGTAGGTAACATTTATATTGTTAACTTCAATTCATCCATAAAGGAATTTTTTTATTTAACCAATCATGTAGTCAAAATGAATTATGGCATAGGAGACTATGACATGTAAATCTAAAATACATTGCTAGGCTATCTAAGGACAACCTTATAAGAGGATTGCCTTCTTACCCCTATAAGAAGGAAAGCCTGTGCAGGGCTTGTCAACTAGGCAAGAAAACTAAAAATAGTTTCAAATCCATTAATAAGAGTGACTCACCTAGGATTTTGTATTTGCTTCACATGGATCTTTTTGGACCCATTATTGTACAAAGCCTAGGAGGGAAGTCTTACACCTTAGTTATTCTAGATGACTTCTCTAGGTTCACTTGGGTGTTCTTCTTGAAAAATAAGTCAGATAACTTCAAGCTTCTTACAGATTTTCTCAAGTTAATATATAGTGAGTTCTCTACTCAAGTTGTATTGATCAGAACTGATCATGGTACTGAGTTTGAGTCTCTTCTTATGCAAGAGTTCTGTGAGAAGGAAGGTATCAGGCAATGTTTTTCTTCTCCTAGAACTCCTCAACAAAATGGGGTAGCTGAAAGCAAAAATAGAACCCTGATTGAAGCTGCATTTACATTGCCTGCTGATTCATACTTGCCCATTTCCTTTGGGCAGAGGCAGTGAGCACAGCTAACCATGTCCTGAATAGAAGTTTAATACATAAGCTAAAGGCTAAGACCCCCTATGAGCTACTCAAAAGGAATAAACCTAAAGTAGACTATTTTAGAGTATTTGGTTGTGTTTGTTACATTCATATTAACAACAGAAAATACACTAGAAAGTTTGAAGCCAAGTCTGAAATGGGAATTTTTCTAGGGTATTCCCAAGTAAGCAAGGCTTATAGGGTCTATAATAAATCTACGTTGAAAATTTAGAGTCTGTACATGTATCCTTTGATGAAACTAACATGTTTTATAAGGAGAAGAATACTTTTACCAATCAGAACTTGCAGGTACCTACTTTGTGTGAGAATTTTGATGTTGTGACACTCTCTCCTAAGGTTGTTACAACATTATCTCCACAAATAGCTGAAGGCAGTGATGAAGATATCAGTGAGCCAACTGATAGTGTCCCAGCAGCTGAATTATTTCCACAAGAGGAATTAGCTCCACCAGCTGTTGAGCAACCAACTCCTCCGCTGATTTAGTCACACTTTGAGATCATCCTGTATCTCAAGTGACTGGACACATATCAGCAGGTGTGCAGACTAGACATTATCTCCAACAGGATTTGATGCATGCCTGTTTCATTTCTCAAGTTGAACCTCAGTCCATTTAAGATGAAGAGAAAGATCCCCACTGGATCCTTGTAATGTAAGAGGAGCTCAATAAATTTGAGAGGTGTAGAGATTGGGAATTGGTCCCAAGACCAGATAACTACCCAGTAATTGGAGCCAAATGGGTGTTCAAAAACAAGATGGATGCACAAGGAGCAATCATAAGGAACAAGGAAAGGTTTTGTTGCTCAAACCTACTTTTTGTTTATAGGTTGCATAAAGCTCATTATGGTCTTAAGAAAGCTCCAAGAGCTTGGTATAAGACCCTAGCAAGCTTCTTGTTAGAACATAGATTCTTTAGAGGCATAGTAAATAGGACTTTATTAGTTAAACATAATCATGATAAAATATTGTTAGTACAAATATATGTAGATGACATAATATTTGGCTCTACAGATCCCAAACTATGCAAGAGGTTTTCCAACCTTATACATTCAAAGTTTGAGATGAGTAGTATGGGTGAGCTCAACTACTTCCTTGGTCTCCAAGTCAAGCAGGCACCTGATGGAATTTTCCTATCCCAATCCAAGTATGCTAATGAGCTGATCAAAAGGTTTGGGATGGCTTGTGCCTCAGCTAAGAAAACACCCATGGCTGCCAATACTGTGATTGATTCTGATGAGCATGGGAAACCTGTTGAACAGAAATTATATAGGGCCATTGTTGGGTCCCTATTATATCTCACAGCAAGTAGGCCAGATATAATGTTTGTCGCATGTCTTTGTGCTAGGTTCCAGGTGAACCCTAAAGAATCTCACCTTATTTTATTAAAAGGATTTTGAGATATATAAAGAGTTGCCCAAATCTAGGACTCTGGTATCCTGCTGAGTAAGAATTTGAGTTGACTGGATACTCAGATGCTGACTTTGCTGGATGTAGAGTAGACATGAAAAGTACCTCTGCAACATGCATGTTCCTGGGTGCTAGGCTTGTCTCTTTGTTTTGTAAAAAAAAACATCTGTGTCTATATCAACTGCAGAAGCTGAGTACTTAGCAGCTGACAGTTGCTGTTCTAAGATGTTATAGATACAGAATCAGCTATTAGACTATGGATACAACTTAAATAATTCCACTATATTTTGTGATTGTACTAGTGTTATTTCTATAGCACAGAATCCAGTCCATCATTCTAGGACTAAGCATTTAGATGTAAGGCATCATTTTATTAGGGAGTGTGTAGACAAAAAGAAAATCAATCTCACCTTCATCCCTACTGATTTGCAAAGGGCAGATATTTTCACCAAACCCTTGGATGAAAAGAAACATCTATTCTTCATGAATCAGCTAGGTATGATTAATGGAGATGAGATTATTTGACTTTCTGTCTGAGCTCGACGATTTGTTGAAAGATCGTCAGACGGAGATTGACGATATGCTAACGTCTCGTGAAGTTGAACATCGAACAAAGATCGAAGATCACTTCTTAGTGAAACAATTGTAGTCGAACAGAGATCGACGATTTTTTGGTTCAAAGAATTTATTGTCGACCTGAGATCGAGATTTATTCTTTCTCTTCGATCTGAGGTTACCGAACTGATTTTATATTAAAATACTTCGCCAACCTTGGTTTTGAAGTCGTTTTTAGTAGTTAATACGCTTGGCTAACTCTGTCTCTTCGTTTTCTTAAACCTTATAATATAGGGTTTAGACGGAAATAGTCCCGCGCTTTCCATTTCCCTCCTGTACTTGATCTTCATTTTCTCTGCAGGAACTCTCCAATTACAATTCCAGCGGCGATTGTGTCTAGTATGGAGTTCGATTAAGGTTTTGATATTGATCTGGACTCATTCAAGCATAGTGATCAGATGTTTCAGGATGTGTTGAAGCTATTTGATGCACCAAAGTTACAGAAGTTTTTGACGACCAGGATGAAGTTACCATTATCAGAAATTAAAGAATGTGATTATACCTCTTCTTCAGAAGGACAGACGATGATAGGAACTATTTCTTGACATGTGGTACATCTAACCCCTGCCGTTCTTATAGAAATTTTCGGTTTCATTAATGGAGAAGACGATATTGATTTATATAAAGAGGAATTCACTACCATGCTTGCCAAAATGGGTCATGCTGAGGCAAACCCTAACAAGCTTCTGAAAAAGAACTTGTCTCCTCAATATCGGTTCTTGGCAGATATTGTGGGAAAAGTGGTGGTTGGGAAGCACACTGCCCATGATAATATATCTAGGCATCAGTTTCTTTTGATGAGTGCCTTGGTTAATAAAAAATCAATGAATTGGGCTGAAGTTTTGTTTGAGTTGATTAGGAAGAAAGCAAATAAGAGAGAGGTCTCTCTGGAAGAATTTTAGGGATTTTTCTTACAGAAAAATTCCCTGAGTTGTTGACATCCCCAACAACATTCATCAATGCTTCCAAGAAACTAACCCCAGCTCTCTTTGGAAAGTGGGAGAGCAATATCTTAAAGCCCTCCAGGGCTCCCTCCACCCATAGGGTTTTTGAGGACACAAGGACTGCTCCAATCACTCTTCACCCTAGAGAAGATGAGCCAGAGATCCCTCCTTCCCCAGCTAGACCAACTTCCCCTTTACCACATCAACCAACTCCACCTCCAAGCCCTCCTCCAGTTACTCCTACTCCTTTGTCCCCTCTACCAAATTATCTAGAAGAGATCCCCTCACCAACATCTCAATCCAAACCTCACTAACTTTTGATCTTCATTTCACTTCACCAACTCCTTCACCAACTCATGAACCCTCACCTCATGTTTCCCCCAATCCAGCACAAGTATCTATCCCTGAATCCACAACTCAATCTACCATCTCCAACATCTGCACAGCTTGTGGTCATTCAACTTCCTCTCTTCCTTCGACATCATCTACTCCATCTGCTCTTATTGCCCTTCTCACCCCTACCATCAAAGCCATTGTAGAGGATGCCATTGCACCTATACTAGTTTCTTTTAATTCCTTTGTTGCCTCTTTCTCTGGCCCTTCTTCATCTAGGGACCTTGCAGCAGAAATTACTGCTACCAGGCAGGGGGATATGTCTAGTGAAGAAGTCCCTCCTCCTCCAGCAATTGCAACAGTAGAGGAAGACAGTTTTGGCAGAGGCAGACACAGGTTTGACAGCTTTAGATACAGAGATGATTGTAGATACAATTTTGGCAGTTACAGAGAATGCAGATATTGATTTTCCTGATACAGAAGTTATTGCATTTTTGGAAGATGACCTTGTAATCCCTGAAGAACCCTTGGACATTCTTCATGGAGATTGCTTCATCTCTCCAGCTTTTGAACTGACTTCAGTCCTAAGCTTTTTTGATCTTGTGTATAGAGATTATCTTCCCCCTACTGCTTTTCAATTTTGTTCAGATATAGTATGTTATACTACTCCTGTGAGCAAAGATCTTTTACTTCACCTTCTTCAGAGTTTTGCTGCTCCAGTGCCTGAGCTCTTGGCAGCTCCTGAGCCTTAGCCTTCTACAGCTCCTTCTACAGTTCCAGTGCCTGAGCTGATCAGTATGCCAGAGGTTTAGAGTCCTGAGCCCAAGGTCTTCTCTCCTCTAACCTATGCTTGTTCTACTTCTCACATCCCAAGTGTGGATGAAATTATGGCTGCTGATGCAGCTGAGGAACTTTCAGTTATCAAAGAGATTGATGATATGTATAATAATCCACCAGTCTCATCTAATAGTGATTCAGATTTAGATTTTGACAAAGATCCAGATATCAACAAGAAGAAGAAAGTGACCAAGAAAAGAAAAGCTCCAGTAAAGGAAGTGCCTAAGTCTAATTCTCAAGATGACATTCCTTACTTCGTCAGTCACAATATTACTCTCACATCAACTTCTCCTCACTGGATAAGATTTCCAAGAATGAGATGAAGGCTCAGAAGAAAAGGAGAAAGGCTGGCTCCTCTCCTTTCAAAGTTTTCAGGAAGGATCCACCTCCTCCTCTTCCTCCTTCAGCAGGTGCTAGTGGAAATATTTCTTCTAAGACTGCTAGCTCCTCCTATCAGCAGAATTCTTATGCTTCTCACTCTCAAAGCAAACAATCTAGGTTTTATTCAAGGGGATATTCAAGAAGGAGAGGTAGACAGTATGATCAGGCTGACAGAGAAGATATTTCAAGTTCTAGTAGGAGATTCAGAATTCCTAGAAAATTCAGTCAAGTATGACCTCCTTCAAACCTTCATGACAGTCATTCTCAGCATATAACAACAGAAACAAAATTCCAAGAACAATCAATCAAGCACAGAAAGCTTCAGAAGACCTCTCATGACTCTAAAGAAGAATCATCTTAGTATGAACCTGAGCTTGATCCTAACTTTAGGATGGCTAGGTTTAATGAATTGATTGGTCTCTCCCAAATAAATAAAGCTAGAAAATAAGGAACTGATCCCTCACAATTCTCAACTATGTCTAAGTATAGGGAGAAAGAGCTGGAATAATTTAATATTGATAAGATTATCTTTGATGCTAATGCATATATGCAGGTATATCCTGAGGCAGTTGTTCCCAGAGCAGCTGCAATTAAAGTTCTTGGTGAAGCAGACTTGAAAATGACAAGACATCAAGCAGTAGATCCAAAAAGAAGAATTGAATTTGCCAAGCAAGCTTCAGACAAGTCTTAGTGACTATTTTCTTTTTGTATCTATATTTATCTTTGTAAATATCTGTTGAACTTTTCTTATATTTCATGATGATAGATATTGTTATTTAGTTTCCTGTTGTTTTCTTTTATTGTTGTTTAGTGACCTCACCCAAATATGGGGAGATTGTTGGATCCCTAGTTTGGATTTGGGCTAGGTTCACTAATCTAGGCTAAGTCAGACCCACTTTGTATAGCCAGGGTCTAGTCTAGTATCTTAGGTGTCAGCCAGGTTATCAACTCAGTGAGACAAGACCAAAACATCAGAGACTTAGAAGACAACAGAGAGTAAGCAAGGCAGGAGAAATTTTTCTAAGTAAAAAGTCATTCGACGATCTCTGAAGAGAGCTCAACGATCTTCGTTCTCCTCTAAACGATGTCAGAGTTAAATCTCTAAATGCTAAGATAGACGATTGCTGAACTAAGGTCGACAATCTCTGATCTACTTTCAGGAATTAGATCGATGTTCAACCATATCAGTTCGACAATCGTGAAGCCCATTTTAGAAAGAAGATTTTTAGGTCAACGATCCCAGGTCTCAGCTCGACGATAGAGGATGTTTGAGCTTGACGATCTCAGGACAAGATCGACGATTTCTTCCAGATCATCATTTATTCCCTGTAGTTATTATTTTTCCTTATTGACTATTTAATCTTTTGATTATATGACTCTGAGTGATTAATGCATATATTCTCTAAATATAGCCGTTCATTGGTAAACATTAATTACTGGTTTCACAGAGTTTTTATACAGCCTTTCTCGGGACAGTTAAGGAAACGAGTTAATTCTCTTATAGCCGTTGCACAAGTTCCCACGATTTCGACAGTCAATCAAGGTGGACGATTTCAAACTCAGTTTGGAATTACTCAAAGGAAAGGGACTCAGATAATAAAAGACAGAGAGAATTATAATTCTGTATTGACTTCTTGATGCAGTCTAAGACTTTTGAAAGAGATAACAAGGCTGCAAGAAAAAGAATAAGAACAGTTCTCAGTTTCAAGAACAAGAATTTATTCAGGAATCTTGTGGAGACAATCCTCTTTAATCAGTCTCATCTTTTTGGATTTCAAATCCTACACCCTATACAAGGCTCTGATCTCCTGAACAATTCAAATCACAGGACAAGTCTTGACTCCATCAGGATCACTCTCAAGTCTTCTCTCATTTGTATGAGAACAGAGAAGACAACTAAACTTTTTCTTTCCCCCCTCTGTGTAAAGGGTTTTTACTCCGTTCAAAAGTTATTCCTGGTTGTGAGGTCAACTGATCAAAAGACTCGAGTTGGTTATCCGGCACCTGATCAAAAGCCAGAAGGGTTGCAATATCTCCCTTGAAATAGATATTATTTGGTGGCAGTCACTTTACCAAAAACCTGAGAGTGATTCCTACCATGGTGGTAGAAGAGTGGATGTACCCAGATTTGGGGAACCACTATAATCTCTTGTGTCGTCTGGTTCCACCTTTTCTTATTTCTCTTGCTAGTTTCTTTGATATTTGGAATAGTTCTCTAGTTTTCCTTCTACTTATGTATTTATTGGTATCACCTATTTTTGAACTCTGATAGAATAGATTTAAATAGCCAAAAGTTTTTAAACACTCTATTCACTCCTCTAGAGTAGATCTGAATAACTCCCTCCTTTTAGATGGTTTAGTGAGATGAGAAGGCCATAGGGTGTCCATCTCTTCTCTCCTCCCATCTTGGTCCGAGTGTGGGCCTCCCAGCAGGCATGCCTTTGCCCCTGACTTTAGTCTCTATGGTCGTGAGGACGCTGGGGACTATGACGACATGACCCTTCAGGGCTCACCCATGAATGCACGTAAGCCCAGATGAGGTCCATAGAGCTCGCACACATGTCTGTTAATCGCGGCTTCACCCTCAATCACAAGCAGACAGATACCGAGGAAGCCCGGGCTCTTGCCGCAGATGATGTGGCTGACTTGAAGAAAAAGTCGGAGGTCACCGAAACCCTCCTCACGAATACTGTCAGCTGGGTGGTAAGTGTTAGTTAATTTTTCCTTTCTCTTTTACTAGCATAGTTCCTTTGCTTACACCTTTCTCCTCACAGGATACTGATACTGCCGATCGCAAGCGCACTCGCGTGACTGACCTCGAGGAAAGGAACAAGTAGCTAGAGGAACAAAATAAGTTTCTTTATGGAGAGGTCAGTCGCCTGATGGATTCCCTTCTTCCCTCGACTCATGGCAAGCCAAGCACCGAGGCCAAGAAGCCGAAGTCTTTTAGTGAGGCAGAGGTAAACGTAATGCTGAGGGTCAACTCCATCAAATCCGCTGATTACATTCTTTAGGTTATGCGAGACCTAAAGGTGCTGACAGCAGACTACAAGGAGGTGACTACCAAATTCTTGGTACCCGATTTATTCCTCCCCATCCCCACCCCTGGAAAGGAGGAGGATGACTTCGACTCTCTGTTTGATGAGGTGAAGGGCTTTCAAGATGAACCTTCTGGGGGATGCGACTAGGGGGCCTGGTTGTAAACCCTTTTTCTTTCTTTGTAATGACACCCCCATTTTTTGTATACTCTCCGCGAGGCGGCTTCCCTTTTTATAATCGCTATAAATTAATGAAATTTATACATGGCAAATTTTTGTTCTTTTCTTTCTATATCTACTCGTCATGATGCACTCACACACGCTTACACACATTGAGATGCGACTTCCCCGAAGTATAACTTACAACTAGAATCCATTTGAGTGAAGTTAAGAATACATACATATGCGAAGGCCTCAAGATCTTGCCCCCCTTAATAATAGGAGTTGGACCAATCGCCTGTCTTAAACTCGTGATCTTCAGATAATCAGACGGGTCATTAGGAGGCCTGATTTTCCCAAGTTTAAAAAGCGATGGGTCTGGGAGCAGTCGCCGAGAGCAGCCTTGTGCCTTCGCATTCGCCTGCTAGTTCTCGCGCATCCCCTTAGGGACTAAGTACTAGAAGGGGGTTAAGCTCAGCTCGTCTTCCAGCCTTAAGGTATGCGAGTTCCCTAACTGACGAGATCTACCCATGATCAGCTAGACTCTCCCTCCTTTGACACTATTTTGCTAAGTGGTAATGACCCCACACTTGTTGGCGAGATCTTTGCTACCTAAAGCTTGGTCATATGGACTTTGCTGGATCTAACATATTTGTATCCCTGAATGATTTTCTAGCCTGCGAACAAGGGGTAGGGGGATCTGGTCGGGGTTAGCTTGGGAGAAACCATCAAGTGACATCTAGCCTTGCCAACTAATTGGAGCATGGTAACGGGATCTGCTCAGGGTCAATATAGGAGACACCATTGAGTGACATCCAGCCTTTCCAGCTAATGGGAGCTTGACGACGGGATATGCTCGGGGTAAACTTGGGAGACACCATCGAGTGACATCCATCCCTGCCAGCAAATGGAAGTCTGGCAGTGGGATATGCTCGGGGTCAACTTGGGAGATACCATCGAGTGACATTCAACCCTGCCAACTAATGGGAGCCTGGCAGTGGGATCTGCCTGGGGTTATCATGGGAGACACCATCGTGTGATATCTAGTCCCACTAGCTAATGGGATCCTAGCAACGGGATCTGCTTGGGGTCAACTTGGGAGATACAATTAAGTGACATCTAGCTCTGCCAGCTAATGGGATCCTGATAATGGGATCTGCTCGGGATCAACTTTGGATACACCATCGAGTGACATCCAATCATACCAACTAATGGGATTCTGGTAGCGGGATATGCTCGGGGTAAACTTAGGAGCTACCATCGAGTGACATCTAGCCCTGCCAGTTAAAATTAGCCTGAAAGTGGGATCTGCTCAGGGTCAACTTGGGAGACTCTATCGAGTGATATCCAACCCTGCCAGCTAATGGGAGCATAACAATGGGATCTGCTCGGGGTCAACTTAGGAGACACCATTGAGTGACATCTAGCCCTGCCAGCTAGTGGGAGCCTGGTAGCGGGATTTGCTCGGAGTTAACTTGGGAAACACCATTGAGTGACATCCACTCCTACAAGCTAATGGGAGCCTGGAAGTGGGATCTACTCGGGGTCAACTTGGGAGATACCATCGAGTGATATCCAGCCCTACCAGCTAATGATATAATGGTAGCAGGATCTACTTGGGGTCACCTTGGGAGACACCATCGAGTGACATCCAACAATGCCAGCTAATAGGAGCCTGGAAGTAGGATCTGCTCGGGGTCACCTTGGGAGACACCATCAAGTGACATCTAGCCCTGCCAGCTACTGGGAGCCTGACAGCGGGATCTACTCGGGGTCAACTTGGGAGACACCATCTATTCCTGCAATCTATTACAAAAGGTCTAAAATGTCAAGGGATCTTATATTAGAAAAAGAAGTTATATACATGGTTTAAGGGAAGAAATGCTTCAAATCGTCGCCACTCCAGGTATGACTTAGAGTCTCCCCCTCTACATTCTGGAGGTAATACCATCCTAATCTCAATGCCTCCTTAACTATATATGGGCCCTCCCAATTTGGGTTAAGCTTTCATACTTTCGTT
Organism: Platanthera zijinensis; assembly: GCA_039513925.1. Classification (NCBI taxonomy): domain Eukaryota; kingdom Viridiplantae; phylum Streptophyta; class Magnoliopsida; order Asparagales; family Orchidaceae; genus Platanthera; species Platanthera zijinensis. The sequence goes on along the minus strand of CM077091.1, from coordinate 32,272,751 downwards.
GATCTTCCTGCGACATCCACCTTTTTCAGGACCAAGTCTCCTTCTGTGAATTGCTTTATTCTAATATATTTATCAAAGTATTTGGCCATTGGCCGCTTGATTTCATCTTACCTGATCGCAGCCACATCACGGAGTTCCTCTTTTAGATTTAGAAAGAGTCATAACTTATTCTCGTTCTCGGCCCTCCATCCTTCTCCACCTTCATCCGCCTCTACTACTTGTGGTGTCTAGACCTTAAACTGTACCGAGAGCACTACTTTGCAGCCATGGGAGAGCTGTAAGTAAATCTCCCTCGTGGCCATGTTGGGAGTGGTTCTTAGGTCCCAAAGGATCGAATGGAGTTGCTCCACTAGCTCCCCTTCATATTTTCCACCTTCTTTTTCAACAATTTCATGATGATCTTGTTCGTCGCCTCTACCAATCTGTTACTCCTAGGGTGGTGGACCGACGTGAACCTAAGATCAATAACAAGCTGGCCACAAAAACTGATGAATTCAGCACTGGCAAATTGTGTCCCATTGTACGTGACAATAGCTTGGGGCCACCCGTGCCGAAAAATGATTTCTCCCCATACAAAATTCGAATTACTTGGGAGGTCACCTTGGCCAGTGCCTTGACCTCCAACCACATAGAAAAATAGTCGAACATGACCAAGAGGAACCTTATCTACCCGCTGGCCTAGGGGAAGTATCTTACTAGATCCATTCCCCAAATAGCAAAGGGCCAGGGTGCGGTGATGATTCTAAGCCCTTAAGCTGGCAGGAGTTGGAGCGGGGTGAACAGCTGGCACTTTTGGCATTTCTTGACGAACTCGGTGACATTTCGGCTTAGGGTCGGCCAAAAATATCCTTGCCTGACTATTCTCCCCTCTATAGTCCTGCTCCTTGAGTGGCTCCCACACATCCATGCATGGAATTTTTCTAAGATTCTCAGAACCTCCAACTCAGCCACACAACATGCTTGTAGTTCCGAGAGAGTCTTCCTGTATAGCCTCCCATCGTGCATTATATAATACGCCGACTTGTTCTTGAAGTGCTTTTTGTTCATGCATTCCGGGAACTCCCTTGTGGATAAGAAAGCAGCGAAGGGATCCATCAAGGAGGGGCACCTATGCACTTCCATCGGCTCCCCTTCTTTGATGGAAGGGCGGAATAGGTCGGTGAAGGTCCCCCCCCCCCACTGGGTCCGAACTTTGCCAATTAATCTACTTTCTCATTTTCTTCCCGCAGCACGTATCGGTTGGAGAACATTTGGAGTGTGTCGATGACCCCCTTCACCTTTGTCAGGTACAGCTAGAGAGTAATCTCCCTTGCCTTGACTTGCCATTGATCTTAGAGGATATAACCATGTAGTCTTTATTATCTCCACGCCCTCCACTCCCAGTTCCCTTGGTAGGCGCATGCCCGTTATTACCGCTTTGTACTCAACTTGGTTAATTGTAATGGGAAAATGGATGACCTCCGCTTGCTCTATCATCGTACCATGAGGGCTCTACTGGATCACTCCTATTCCCAAGGAGTGCCCTCCCAAAGCGCCATCCACCTTCACCTTCTTAGGGACTGGACGAGTGAGCTTTGTCTCCGCTACCACGATTATATAGTCGGCCAAAAAGTTGGTCATTGCCTGGGACTTGATCGATAGGCGGGGTACAAAAGAAATGTTGAACTCGCTCAATTCAATCGACCAATTTTAAAGCCTTCTCGAGTTCTCCACCCCCTCAAAGATGTTGAAAAGGGGGTGGTCAATCACCACCCAGATTCAATATGCTTGGAAGTAGGGTTGGAGCCTCCAAGCCGAGAAGTCCAAAGCAAAAGCCAATTTCCCAAAAATTGGTTATTGAAGCTCCTTTCTCACGACCCTGCTTACATAGTTAATAAGAAGTTGATTTTTCCCTCCTCCCAGACTAGGACTGAGCTCAGGGCCTCGAAACCAACCCCAAGGTATAGGGATAGATCTTCCCCCTCCTTTGGTACCTTGAGAAGCCGAGCCTGGGTCAGCTGCCTCTTCAAGTCGTGGAAAGGCCCCTCACACTCCCTATACCATTCAAATTTCTGGCCCCCCTCTCAATGCTTTGAAGAAAGCTGAGCATTTCTCTCCAGCCCGAGAGAGGAACCTGCTCAGCCCCGCCATCTCCCTATCAAACAATGGACTTTCTTGGTGTTCTGAGGTTACTCAAACACCATGATCGCTCTCACCTTATCTGGGTTGGGCACCACCCCCGCCGGAGTAAGGAGGTGGTATAGGAACTTGCCCATGCTTTCCCCAAAGACACACTTCAAGGGGTTCAGCCTCATTTTATATTTTCACAGGGTACTGAAGGTATCCTCAAGATCTTGGAGGTGAGAGTCCTTATCCTGACTCTTGATCATAAGGTCATCCACATACACCTCCAAGTTCCTTCCCTTCTGCTCCCAGAAGACCTGGTCCATCATCCTCCGATATGCCGCCCCTGTATTTTTTATCCCAAAGGGCATAATTATGTAACAGTAGCACCCCTCCCATATGATGAAGGAAACATCTTTCATGTCGGGTGGGTGCATCCTGATCTGTTGATAACCTGAAAATGCATCTAGAAAGCTCATTAGAGAAAAATTGACGGCTGTGTCAACCAACATGTCGATTCGGGTTAGGGGGTAACAATCTTTGGGACATGCTTTATTAAAAAGAGAAAAGACAATACACATCCTCCAATGGCCATCCCATTTTTTGACCATCACCACATTGGAGACCCAGCTTGGATACTTGATCTCCAATATAAACCTTGCCTTCAGGAGCTTTTCCACCTCTTCTCAGATGGGCTCATCAGCTTGTCGGTGGTGGACCTCTTCTTTTGCCTAATAGGACCACCATCAGCGACAAAGTTAATGCGGTGGCAAGCCACATCAGCATCAATTCCTAACATATCGTCTTTTCTCCACGCGAAGAAGTCCACATTCTTTTAAATGCACTCCATCATCCACTTTTGATCTTCCGGGCTCAGCCTCCCGCTGACCCGCATTTTCTCCTCCCTTCCTCCCTATGTCAGAACTTCCATTTAAACCACCTCCTATGCTACCTCCAGCCGGGACTGCTCTCCCCACTCGCCCGTGACCTCCTAACATGGCATAAGAACTTCCTCCTCCTCAACTTCCTCTATGGACACCACCTCAGCCCGCTCCTCTAGAACTTCCTCTGCCACTTCCTCACAGTTGCGGATCTCTTCCTTATCCACCTCCATCTCCTTAGATTCTCCCATGGCCTCATGGCTAGGTAACCCCTCCATAATTATCTCCATCTCCTTGGCTCTTCCCTGCTAGGAGATGGAGTTGACCGCAGTCACGTAGCACTCCCTAGCCATCTTGGGGTACTCCTTGACCCTGACTTGGATGCCCTTAACATTCAACTTGAGACACTTATGGAAAGAAGAGTCCACACAGTAGAAGGAGCTGATTAGGGGCCGTCCAAATATTGCTTTGTAGCTGCTGGGAGAGTCCACAATGACGAATCTGCAATTCTAGGACTGGACCCCCAAGGTAATATGGAGCCCCAGTCCTCCTTCCACCTTTTTCCTTTCTGCGGAGAATCCGAACAAAGTCCCATCCGAGGCCAACATCCTCTTGTCCTCCACCTTCATTGCGTCAAATGCCTTCTTTAAAACAATGTTGATAGAGGTCCCTTTATCAATAAGGATTTGGGAGACAGTAAAATTCTCGATGACGACCTGAACTACCAACGCATAACAGAACAGATCCTTATGATCTGGCATGTCATTCCGAAAGAAAGTAATCTTCTCATCCTGGGGTGGAGTTAAGGATATGGTTGTGATGCTCTAGAGATACATTGTGTGGATACTCACCTTACGGGAAGCCTCAACTCCCACCCTCCCATAGATCACCCTATTCCCTTCTCGTCCTCATATATCGGCCCGTCCTTCGCACCTATCCTCCCCCTCTCCTGGCAGGACTTCCACTATCTGCACCTTTTGGCGGTGATGCTGCTGGTGTTGGGTCTTCTCCCTGGCCCTTCTTAGTTACAAGAACTCCTGGTAATTGTTTGTAGTGTGGCCCACCTCCTGATGGAAATCACAATAGGGCATCTCCACCACCCCTTCTTGTCACCTCCACTAGGGGCCTCTCCACCTCCTCCTTAGGGCTATGGCCATAGCCTGGTGCTGCTTGGGGAGAGGAGGTCTCTAGTTTTACCTCTATCCCGGAGGGTTGAACTGGCCTTGCACTCCTTGGCGGTGGTCTCCTCCGTGGAAACCTCTCCTTTGGCCCTAATCGTGCCATTCCTATTGCCTCCAGCCAAGCAGATTATTTTGCTCCTAGCACCTCCATATCGGCTACTGCTGCTGGTACGTCTCCCGCTGCTTGGGCTCTGCCTCCTGACCTCCTAGCCCTTAATACCTACTGACTCTCTCTCCTCCGATGCAACCCACTTAGCTAGCTTCCTAGAAAATGTCGGGTTTGAAGCTTCTCCCTCGACTTCCCTTGCTTCCCTCTCCATCAATTCCTCTAAAGATAATAGAGGAACCTACTTCAACTCCTTCCTGAAGAAACCCTACCGCAATCCCAATATGAAGGACACTATGAGGGTGTGTCCGGGCATCTCCTGGACTTAGAGGATCTTCTCTTGGAACCTGTCTATAATTACTTCCCAACATCTCATCCAACGCCTGCTTGATGAGAAATAAGGAATCTGAGTCCTTCTTTCTTTTCTTCAAGGTGGTGAATCACAGCAGAAACCCCCACCATAGATCCTCAAAGTAGTAAATGGAGCTTGCGAGGAGCTAGTGGAAGCAGTCCCTCACCTTCTCCTAAGATTTATGGCGAAGAGCCGAACGTAAAGGCATCCGACATCTGCCTAATCGAGACCACATACTCAAACCACTAGATGTTCTAGACCAGATCATCCCTTCAGATGTTGTAAGACATATCGGGCTCGCGGAACCCCTCTAGGACTGGGGCAAAAGCAACCATCTTACTGAAAGGACTTCCTTCCCCTGCTAGGAAAGCCGGACGATCTCCCACCTCTGCCTCACCAGTCTTTCCTACACTCACCGAGCTTGGGAACAGGGCTCTCCCCAAAAGATCTCGCTTACCGCCTTCTGCCACACCTTCCTTCCCATGTCGCTTGGTGCGGGCATTCTTGCCAAGAGCTGGGGCAGCAATCACTAGGATGGCGGGTGTCGAGCACTCGCCGCGAGCCCTAAGTGTTAACATGATGAGGTTCCGGACTTCCTGCTTAAAGTCCTCGAACATTCTGAGGGTGGCGAGAGGGGGGGGGGAGGTGGCGAATCCGCCAGGTTAAATCCTTGTCCTTTGCCTCCTGTCATTGAACTTACTTGAGGATTTTTTGTGCTGGTCACTGTCCCAGCTCATCGCATCAAAAATGTTGAAACTGGAACTCGGCTTTAGAGGAGATCAGACCCTTAAAAAGGGGTGACCGCACACTTACTTCTCCTCGTAAGTTTGCTTGACCGAGGACTTAAGACTAGAGACTTAACTAGGGCTCGAACACGAAGGTCCCACCACAGACCTGGAAGATCTTAGAGCGCTTCCCCTCCTTAGCCAGTGCAAAGCTAAGGGTACCTAAGAAAACGCAAGGGCATCAGATAATGGGAAATCTAGAGAGCCTGCCTTCTGAGGTACCCTCATGGGTCTATTTATAAATTTCTGAAAGTGGTCTGCCAACAGCTCAACTCCGCTGTTTTGAACGGATACACGTAACCCAAATTAGTCTGCCTACAGTGCAACTCCGTTGTTTGGGGGAATACTGGAAGACCAGCGGAGGTGGAATGGTAAAATACATCACTAGGATAGTGGTCCCAGAAATACCACTCGATTGGGGTGGCGAGTGCCCGATTGGACTGGCACTCGCTACCTCCACAAGGCCAAGGGAGAGTGCGAACCTGACTATCCCACTAGCATATTATCTTCCGAGGACCAAGGAGCGTGCGAGCTCACTTGCTCCACTTGCCCTACATCTGACCTACCCCTAACTCGGGCGAGCCAGGGAGCTCTCAAGGCACTCGCCTCCTTGCCGACTCACCTAAGGCCTCGGTTGGCCTGGTCCGGTAAAATGCCCCTGATTTTTCGGTGTTTATTTTAATTCTCGTAGTGATGTATTTTTTAAATCAGGGCATTTCGTTTACGTGTGTTTAGCAGGTACTGCGGTTAGAGCATGCTTTTGCTTAATAGGTTTTGCTGTATGGCTGGGTTTTGGCTTGTTTGCAAGATTCTCTTTCGGGCCGAGTCTGTTTTGGTGACTCGGTAGAGCCTTTTTGGGAATGTTATTGCTTTGGATTTGGTAGATGTTTACCCAAGTTTGGTTTGACAGATTTGTATTGCGACTTCGTCGTTAGATTCGTAGCGTCGGTATTTAGCTACGATGCGATTTTCATTGAATTCCAAGTTAGTTTGGATTTCAGGTCATTTTGACGTTATTTAAATAATTAATATTATAATATATATATAAATATAAATAGGAAATCCGTCGCGTCAAACCCTACCTTTCCTATTCATCTTCTTCCCGAACTCGAGCGACGACCATTTTCGAAAGAAGAGAAATGGCGGACTTTGTGTGCGTTCGGCCAGTGGTAGATTGTGCTCGGGTGGCCGTTTTTGTCAATGAAGTAGAGATTCGGAAAGCTCTCGCCAATATCTACGCGATTGTGGTAAGCTTTTCTTGATTCCTCAATTTTTAGGCATTAGGGTTAGTGATTTTGACCTCCTATTTCTCCCAAAAGTTTTAGGAAGCGTTGCTAAGATCATTTGACGGTCTATCCTTATCGTGGTGCGAGCAAGAGGCATTTTTTTCCGGAGTTTCAAGGCAAGTGTATTTTCCCCCTTGCATTTCTAATTCTAGTTTATTTTCTTCCTTTCTTTCCTCCTCCCTTAGAGAGTAGGGTTAGTGTAGGTTGAAACACAAGACAACTCCTAGGGTACTGTGAGTTTTAGACCAAGACGTGGAGAATAAGTTTAGGGGTTTTAAGTTGACTTCATCGTGTATCGAGAAGTAAAATTAGTCTGGAGTAAGTGAGTTGATTTCGTCTAGTATTAGTGGTGGAATTCGGCGAGTATCATTTAGTTATTTCGGCGAGTGAGGTTAGAATTTTGCTAAGTAAGAATTCGTCGAATATCGTAGATTAGCCTAAGGATAATTCGGCGTGTATTAATGAGGATCGTCGAGTATAGTCAAGGCTTATTAAGCGTCGAGTGGCTGGTAAAGCCAGGGGAATTTCGGCGTGTATTAGGGAAAATCGTCGAGTATCGTTGGTTGATTCGTTGAGCATCAATACATTTCGCAGAGTATCGTTATGCAATTTGTGGAGTATCCATGTAGTTCATCGGGAGTACTCACCAAATTTAACCAGGAATTAGAATATTTTTTGTCAAGTTGGTCCGATTCGTCGAGTTTGGTCCTTAGGGTATATTTTTGGGTATTTGTCAAGGGTGAGTTGGGCCTTAGTGTGATTTGGGATTTTCTCCCTCCGTCGGAGATGTCTTATGATTTAGGTTGTCGTTTTATATGTACTAAAGGTATCTTGGTGTGGCCATGGTTGGCTATGAATCTTTTGACCCTGGTGGGTTTGTGATTGTGGGTGTGCTGGAGGAGGGTTCTCCCCCCACAGGTGCCATTTTTCCCAGCTTTGGGTGTGCTAAGTTATAAGTCCACCTTCCTTTTGACCCCGATGGGTTCTTGACTGTATGTGTCCTGGTGGAGGGTTATCCCCCTACAGGTGCCGATGTTTCCCCTATGTTTATGCTCATTTTACGATCGGTCTGCTATATTTATTTATGTACTCAATTTTTTGCGTGTCTTTGAAGCTTTGATCTTTTACACACTTGGTGCAAAATTTTGGATTTCCAACCCTTGTGAGCTCTTTCTCACTTTTATCTTATGACTTAGTATTGATGATTTCCATGCAGCTTTTCTTTTCCTGTTTGGGTGGTAACCCTTCTACTCTTTTGTCTTTTTGTCTGCTGACAATTTCTTTTGCCACTAGTATTTCTTGCTGAGGTGATCTTTCTTTGAATGCCTCAGGTTTACGGTAGTAGCCGGTTGAGCAACTAGGTTTGGTGGTTGTTGGTGGTTGCAATGGGTTTTCCTCACCGTCATGAGGTATTTTGATGTTTCCTTTTTAGTACAGACATACATACTTTAAGTGGGTTTGTGTCAGGTTGTTAACGAACACTGGTTGTTTTCGTTTGGAATATTGAATACTTTGCTAGCTGTTAGTTTACCTTTTTGGGTTGGTTGTACTTGCTCTTTGGAAAGGTTTTATGCTAGGTTGCATGTTAGATATTTTAATGTATAAAAACTACTATTATTATTTCATACATGCCATATTAGAAATCTAAATCACTATATTTAACATTCATAAAAGCTACTTTCGTAACTATTATAAATCTAGAGTCTTGTATACAATGAGTAGTCCTTCGGGGATGTTTATATTCATGTAGGACATCTAATCTTATAAATAACATATTTTTCGCAGCATATAACTATTTTTTCTCGTCGACTAGATGAACCACTGAGCCAAGTGATACGGCTAACCGCTTAACTTAAATCGAATTTTCTCTAAATAACTTATAGATCTTTCGTAAAGGTGTTAAGTCTGAGTTTTGCCTGAGCGTCTGTAGTTATCCCCAACTGACGTGGCATCATAACGCGTGTTTTCCCTTACTTTGATATATCATTAAATGCAGAGAAAATGCGGGTTATGATAGTTGGTATCAGAGGGATAGGTTATTTTACAACTGGTCGAACAACTATCTCAGGTTTGTGTTAGTTGTCTAGTTTCATTTCATACACACATCGATGTGTCATCAGTATGTCTTGGATGAAGAATGAACAGTACACTCATTAGCATGATAAGGAGTATATGGGGCATATTATGTAATATGGGATGCATAATATGTGTTTGTATATGGATCCTTATAGGAGGCAACATGTGACTGTTATGTAGTATGAGATGCATAACATCATCACATGAATGCATATTAGATTTTGATTTTCGTTGCATGCAATATTATGTAGTATGGGATGCATAATATTTCATGTGTACGCTACTCATTACATGCATTAAGGCCTTTTTAGATTGTATTGCACAACATGCATGACATAACATTGTATTAGCACACGTGTCAAGCTAAAGATTTACACGATGACATACGTACACACATAGTTTTGAGTCAAAAGGAATAAGTATTCATGCATTCATGGTTTAGGCACTGATGAAGCATATTTTAGCTTAATTTATTAGGGTAAAAATATCTTATTTTCGTTTTAAATCTCTTTCTTTATGTAATTTTTAGGTTTCTTTTTCTGTAAATAATCTAACTTAGTTTATTTTGTGTTTTTGTAGGTTTTCTAGTCTTATGGACAAAATTACCCTGACAAGCCCCCCTGATATGCCCTCAACGGGAATTTCACAAGGAGTATAGCCTGATCCAGAGGAAGGATAGCTGTCAGAAGAATTTCCCGAGAAAAATGACCTGACACACCCCTTTGACACGCCCTCCCCGGGCATGTCACAGGGCGTGTAGCCCATTCTAGAGGAAGGTTGATTCCAGGACCCAAATTCCGAGGACAACTCACTGACACGCCCCCCTGACACGCCCTCCCTGGGTGTGTCACAGGGCGTGTCATCCCCATCCTGAAGCCTGCTGCCACAATTAATGATTTTTTGACCCTGCACGCAAATAGTACAGACACGCCTCCCTTACACGCCCTCCCTAAGGTTTGCATGCGGGCGTGTCCCACCTTTTTCCGACTTCTGATGTATTTCCGACCAATGATTGAGACGTGATGTGCCTTACACGCCCCTACACGTGTGTGTCCTAGGGCGTGTTTACCATCATACAGAAGCAATCATCATTCCCGCTAGAATCCAGCGCCCAAGATCAACTCCATACTTGAAAATCCCCCCTGACACACCCTCCCCGGGTATGACAGGGGGCGTGGCCATTCCATTCATTTCAAACCAAGTTTTGGGGAGAGTGGAGGTGCTTCTAGTTCAATTCTTAGTTTTTTTGTATTTCTTTCTTATGTTTTTACTCTCTCTCTCTCCCACCATTTCTTGTTTTATTTTCATGCAACGTAGTTTAATTTCTTATAATACCTTTTTATTAGTGTTGTAGCAGTAGTTAGCTTTCCTTTTATGCACTTGTAATCTCTGTTCCTAGTTGTAATCACTTTTGTTTTTAATGAGTTCTAGTTAGCGTTCTTTTTTTCTATTTCTCTCTCTCTTTTGTTCTTAATGCACCTTTATTATTTACCCCTCTCTTTCCTTATTAACATGATTAACTAATCCTCATTTGTACTCAATTGCGATGATATGAGAATGGGTTGATTAAGTTATGATGTTTTAGCTTTTATTTTCTTCTTAAAGTAATTACAATTGATTTACTCTTGGTTTTTATTTAGTGAGACTATATTGCCGGTATATAGTTTCCATTTGGGTTTTCACTCTTAGTTAGCCGAGAGGCTCGTAGATTGAATCGATCACCCAAGAGTAAAGAGAGTTTCACACACCCTTCGAGAGAGGTAGACGTCCGGATCTCCCGCATTGGAGTGAAACCCAATAGTGGGGTTCTCCACTTAAGGCGAGCTTTAGGTCTTTGATTTGGACGAGAGTTCGGTCGGACCATCCTAAACTCAGGTGGGTACGACTTCGAGAGAAGCTTGTTCATGATTCGAGAACCTCCACGATCAAGGTTGTTTTACTTTATTTAGAATTAGTTGTTATTTCATTTTGATTTTTTTATTTCAAAGTGATTCTAGATTGAGTGCTAACCCTTTATCATTAGCTCAAACTCTTTTTATACTGCAAGTATTTAGTTTTCTTTTTAACGTAGTAATTTAGTTCTTGTTTTTAGTTAAGTAAATTAATCTAAAAAATCAATTAATAAAAAAATAGCGATCTACTCGAAGTAGAAGTAATCATTACGCCCCAAGGAAATATGACCTTGATATTAATCTTTAGTATCCTATACTAAAAACGATAAGGTACGCTTGCCTTTATCGGATATAGAATCGAAGAATATTATCAACTTCCACCACATCCACCTTCTCTTCTCTTTAACCCCTCTCTCTACCTTTATGATTCGTAGTATCAGGCACATGAGTCAGTAGGAAGACGAAATATCATCCTAATTTTAGGCATGACATCATAATTGAAAATTCCAGAGCAAGTTAGCAGCATGAGAAGGTATTTAATTATGTATTGTCTGAACAAAGTTGTTGGTTCTAGCGGTTAAGCTAGGTTTTGATTTGATATTCGTTGCTTTATTAGATGCCTCCTAAGCATCCGGTGATGAGGTCGACTCCCCAGTCGGAGGGGGAATTGTTGTTGCGCGCTAGGGTTCAAAGAAAATAAACGCAACCGAACTAGCAACCCAATGAGGCAAGTATACCTATCGAATTGTAGCAAGGGGACACAAGTGTCGTATTGAAATCCTGGAACTGTTGGCTATGCTTACTCACACGAACGCTATTATCTTATTGACGGAAAAAACTAGGGTTTTACAAAATCTAAGTGCAGGGGAGAAAGTAAAGCTATACTAGAAAGAGAAACACTATAATTAAGAAGGCTATTAAGTAAAGAACTATGCTAGAAAGGAAACTACTGCAGTTAATTAAAGAGCACAAGATAGGAGACTACTACGAAAGGTAGAAAATATGAAATGGAAATGCACCCGATCAAGATTCACCTCGGCTAAAGACGGTTAAGAAAATGCGATAAAAATCTAAACTTAATAGGATAGGGTCCTTGACCGTGGAGGTTCCTAAAGCTTGAACACGCTTCTCTCGAAGTCGTGCCCAACTGAGTTTAGGAAGGTCCGACCGACTCTCGTCTAAATCGGAGGCCTAAAACTCGCTTTACGCGGTGAACCCCACTATTGGATTTTACTCCAATCCGGGAGATTTGGACGTCTGCCTCTCTCGAGGGGTGCGTACAACTCCCTTTACTCTTGAATTCTCACTCCATTCTTTCGGCCTCTCGGCTAGCCAGAATGAAAGCAAAGGCGGAGAGTATATATCGAAAATATACCTCCAACCCGTGATTAATCAAGAGTAATTCAAGGCCCTAACCTAAAAAGAAAAAATTAATTAAAACATCATAACATAATCGCTCTAACCTCGGATCATCAAGATCGAGTACAAGGAGGATTAGTTAATCATTATGGAATGGAGGGAGGGGGATGAGTAGTAAAGCATAAGAAGGAACACAAGCTAAAGGAAGAACAATTTTATTAATGAAAAAGGGCAAGTTACACTAATGAAAATAAAATTACAAGTGCATGAAAATTAAACCCTATTCTAGCCCTACAATTAGCACTAAGCAAGAGCAAAGATTACAAAGAAAGCTAAGAAACTAAAATTAAACTAGGGTTTAACAAAAAGTACAAAGAGAGGGGGAGAGAGAGAGAGAGAAAGCATAAAAAAACTCAAGAACCAAAGGGGCAGCACCTCCCCCTCTCACCCAAAGCTTGCTGAAATGGAGAGGGGGGGCTCAATTTATAGAAAATTTTCTCGGGTTGGTCACGCCCTCCGACACGCCCCCCCTACGCCCTAGGGGGGGCGTGTCAGGGGGCGTGACAGTACTATGTTGACCTCGGGCTCTGGATTCTGGCGGGAGGGATGATTGCTTCGGTACGTCGATGGTCATGCCCTAGGTCACGCCCGTGATAGGGGGCGTGACAGGCACGTCATGTCCAAATCATTGGTCGGAAATCCGTCAGTCGTCGAAAAAGGAGGGTGTCACGCCCATGTCACGGGCGTGACATGGGGCGTGACAGTACTATTTGCGTGCTGAGGCAGAACGGCATTTAATGCGGCGGCAGCTTTGCGGCAGATGATGCGTGTAAATACGGCAAGCGCACCGGTCGCACAAGTAATAAAGTTTGGGAATAAATCCCCGAGTGTCGGTCTCTTGAGGAACACAATAAGGGATGAGTTAATGTCGAGGAGGACTTGAGATTGAAGTCCTCGGGGCGAAGGTAACGATGGGGGTTTTGATGGTTGCGGAAAATAAAGTAAAAATCTAACAACTACTCCTATGCAACACCGCTATGCGATGCTTCGCCAGGCGGGATGGAAGACTAGTCGGGCCGCAATGCACCGAATCGCTAGGCGGATGGGCGAGTAGGCAAGCGTATGAGGTGGAGAGAACGGCGGAAATCCTACTATGCAGGACGCTATGCACTGCTTCGCCAGGCGGGATGGAAACTACACGGGCCGCTATGCACCGAATCGCTTGGCGGATGGAAGAGTAGGCTAGCGGAAGAGGTGGTGAGAATGGAGGAATGAGGGTCGTGGGCACCTCTTCGCAACGCACGCCACTAGCAATTGCTAGTGCGGCAAGGGTGGATGGATGGTGGAATAATAAGGCGCACCTCAAGCAATAATAACAAAATCACACAAATCACATAGACATGAAAAAGTGCAAGATCATTAACTACAATAAAGTATACTTCATCAATACAAAGAGTTAAACTAAGCTATCAAATACAAGAGGAAGAGGTGTGCGAATCGACCGAATCCGAAGCCTTATTGAGGGTTCACGGTTGGAATCCCGGGTTGTCAATCCGAGTCCAAGCTCGGTCCTCAACTGCGTCCGGGGTAGAGGAGGTTGTCACTCACTCCCAATGGACCCGTCTTCTTCGTTGAAATGACCCGGTAGATTGCGGCTCCAGCGCCTCCTAGCATGATGGAGAAAGCTCGGTCAAAACTCCGCTTGAAGCTTGGTGATGAAGGAGGAGGCTGAGGGGATGCTCCAGCTTTGATTTGGCGGTGAAAGCTTGCCCGGAGACCCTCCCTAAGGTGGAAGATGAAGTAGGACGGCGGAAACCCTCGTCGGGGATGAGAAACGGCGGAAAAATCGGGATCTGGCCAAACTCCCGAAATAGGGCGAAACCTGCGCTATTTATAGAAAACAAAAATAAACAGCGCGCACTATCACAGGCGCACGACCAGTGGTCGTGCGCGATATGGTCCGTGATCGTGCGATATGGAGGCAGCAAAATGGAAAAAGAAGGTGTGACTGCGCACGACCGACAGCGCACGAGCAATGATCGTGCGCGGTATGGCTGGTGATCGTGCGATATGCCGGGACAGAACTTTCACAGGAGAGGTCATGACTGCGCACGACCGATGATCGTGCGCCAAAGAGGTCGATGGTCGTGCGTGGGTAAAAATGCACGACCATTGACTCCTTTGCCAAAAATGGTGAAAGTCCGATGCCGGACGCCCACACGATCCCAGAACCTGCAGGAAAACTGGACGGGATGTCGACACGGCAGTCACAGACATAAATATAATGCACAGTAAAAGGGAAATACACACACGCACAGAAATAGGCTAAAAGAGTGCACAAGACTTGTAAAACCGTAGCGAACCAAAAGGAGTGCAAATGACGCTAAACGGCGTGCAAAGACAAGAAAATAAGCCTAGATGAGTCCGAAAATAGGTATATAAAGAGGACTCATCACACCCCCAGACTTAACCGTTTGCACGTCCCGAGCAAACACAACCTAAGCAGACAAGGAAAATGAACTAGCTAACAAAGAAATTGCAAAACGGAGTACCATGCGAAGTCGCATGCTCGCGTGCATAAAAATACAGTAGAGGAAATTTTTAAGTATACAAAATGTTTCATATTTTTCACAATGCGTATCAAAAAGTTATTACTACTCAAAAGTAGAATCACGGTGAATCATCCGGTCCTACGCAGGAAGAAAGTAGACAGGCCACTAAGGTGAGCATTGCCGAAGACCGGGGCTCAAGATTACCCTCAAAGGAATCCACCAATGTCGGAAACCATAAGCTTGCCCGTTCGCACTCTCTCCACGGCACTAGTCAACTCAAGCGCAAGTCCGTAGGACTTCGGGTAATAATTGGGCTTGGGTTACGGTGAGGAAAACAAGGATAAACATGAAGGGTATGCACCTAACCCAAATGAGCTAACGTACAAAACTAGTACCCGCTGCCCACAAAATAAACACGAGTGCACCCCACCCCCAGACTTAACTTTTACTAAATGGGTGTGTGCACCGCCTACTCCAAATCCAAATCATCTCAAATAAAGATTTTCAATTAAACTTTTTCTTTTTCTTTTTCTTTTTTCTTTTTCTCTTTTTCTCTTTTAAATATTTTCTTTTTCTTTTTACAAAATCAGCACATTTTTCTTTTGGGCACTACCACATATCACAAATACGAATCACCACATCACAACCCAACATAAAATGTAAACTACTAAAGCTCGAAGTGGGTGTGCGACTAGGATCGGCTATGAGGCTTTGGTGAATATAGTGGAGCTGAATCAAAAGGAAGGGTAGGCACAAAAGGGCTAGCAAGGGCGATGTTAGGAATGGTTACAAAGCTCAACCGGCCAAAAGGTGGCCTACATCACTCTCACGCTAGACTAACCGTGTACCAATGCTTCAAGAATAGCTTGGGGCAAGTTCTTAGCAACCGAGAAAGATAATCCTTCCTCCCGACTCAAGCAATACGAGTCTAGTAGCGGCTACACACATTCCTACGCTACCGTTTGATTCACACCGGATTCACCAACTTTTGAGTAGAATAAAAAGAATTTACGCAGATAGAAAAATATAAAACTATAAGCATATAGAAAAATTAAATCTACTCAAATTTCTACACGAGACGAGAGCAGTTGACTAGAAACACAGCAAGGCCAACATTTTACTCCGTCGCACAATCCTAAACTAGCACAGAAATTTCCCAAATCTTACAAAGATACAAGTTCAACTCGTGGCACGCTAACAGCTAAGCTCGCGCTCAAGTGGGTGTAGTGGTGTGCGATGCAATGAACATAAACAAAATAAAACACGAGAAGCTTCTAGTATGCAAAAGAAATGTGCACGTGCAAAAGGTAAACATGCTCTCCCCCAGACATAGACTAAACAACACATCAAATGATAGAGAAATTAAAATCAGAATGAGCTAAGGGAAGAGGTTACCCAATGCTCAGATAGTGAGCATACCAAAAGACGCGTGGAAAGTAGAAGCAGGCCCGCCATACAAAGAATCACAACCCCGCCAATGTGTAGTATCCATGAATACCTGCAGGGGTGAGCTCCGCAAAAACAAAAGAAAAATATACAAAAAGAAATACTAACACTAAAACAAGACATGAAAAATAAAATGCAAAAAAAAAAAAAATATAAGATAACTACTGGGGTTACTGTCATCCCAGCACGACTTATTAAGTTCTATACAGTTCTAGCTAATGGGCCTATGGAAGAGAAGATGAACAGGTAACTGTTCCATTATCTGTTGCGGTAGCGGGTACCGATACGGCGATAGAACAGTTACCCCTCTACCTAGATAATAATACCTGAAAAGCTCAGGTAGAGGAAGCAGGAAATAAGATGAGGAGGCGACCTGGTCCTTGCTCATCTCATCACAAAAAGAATCCTTGCCTAGCAAGGGGTCATCCCACACAGGTGCGTAAGAGTCAACGGCTTGAGCACAAGGCTCATCGACATCCCAGCACACTAGTGGAGAATCAACCTGCACAGGCTCAGATATGGAAGGGGGATCAAGGAATAAAAGAGAAGAAGGACAAAAACAATTAGAAATCGGGGGAGTGATCCCGGTATCACTCCCAGCAGGATCCAAACAATGATCATCGTCAGTGTCATATGAGTCGTCGTATTGGGGAGAATCCGAGAACTCGATGTCCGCGGTGGAAAGGGGGACCGCCTCGTTAGATAGGGGGGTGCAAACCTCCGCATCCGAAAGGTGATACTCCTCGTCCCACCGGGGTGCGAAGAAGTGTTCCGAAGATCCACATTCTCCGTCGGAGATACTAGAATCCTCATCCCACTTCGGTGCAACCTCGGGCACCGAATCATCCACAAATACGGCATCATCAGCCGACTCACAAGAAAAAGGAGTAGAAAACTCCGGCAAATACTGCGTAGGGGCAAAGCTGCTCACAAAATCAGGCATAGAATGCGCAGGCCCTTTCGCAACATCATCCGCAGATGCCACCCCGTCGACGACCGGAACACTCTCATCATCCCATACAGGATCGTCCATGAGTTCCCGATCCACTCCTTGCGGGCTAACATCCGAGTGAGAATGATCACTCAAAGGAAGCTCGTAAAAAGGGGTTGAGGAACCCATGAAGGAACTATATGCGGCGAGAGATTCTTCCGTAATCTCAACTGGCAAAGATCGAGCAAGGTGCCCCATGTTAGTGTATGGGCCAGGCAACACCCTAGTAGGCCTATCCATAGTAGTCTCCCGCGAACAGGGGACTGCTGCGGATGCATCCACAGAGGTAGAGGGCTTGCACAAGCGAGGGCAATCCTTCAACATGTGGCCCACACCTTGACATAGAATACACTGAAAACAGTGCTCGGCATTAGAAACAGCCATGGCATCGATGCAACTCCGCAAAGCGTCAATAATACGGCACTCGGCAGCAGAATCCATCGCGAACAAAAATATTTACCGGAAATTACTACACACAAGAATAAAATAACTCGAATCTGTAATATTAAAAAAAAATAAAACAAGGAAGAGACAAGAAAAATAAAGTAAACAATTTCAAAAACTAAAATAAAGACAAAACGGGGTATGAACAAATGGATAAGGGCGACTATCTCGCATCTACCTCTTCAAAAACTCAAACGACTGTGTTCCCCGGCAACGGCGCCAAAAACTTGATGCGTGTAAATACGGCAAGCGCACCGGTCGCACAAGTAATAAAGTTTGGGAATAAATCCCCGAGTGTCGGTCTCTTGAGGAACACAGTAAGGGATGAGTTAATGTCGAGGAGGACTTGAGATTGAAGTCCTCGGGGCGAAGGTAACGATGGGGGTTTTGATGGTCGGAAAATAAAGTAAAAATCTAACAACTACTCCTATGCAACGCCGCTATACGATGCTTCGCCAGGCGGGATGGAAGACTAGTCTGGCCGCAATGCACCGAATCGCTAGGCGGATGGGCGAGTAGGCAAGCGTATGAGGTGGAGAGAACGGCGGAAATCCTACTATGCAGGCCGCTATGCACTGCTTCGCCAGGCGGGATGGAAACTACACGGGCCGCTATGCACCGAATCGCTTGGCGGATGGAAGAGTAGGCTAGCGGATGAGGTGGTGAGAATGGCGGTATGAGGGTCATGGGCACCTCTTCGCAACGCACGCCACTAGCAATTGCTAGTGCGGCAAGGGTGGATGGATGGTGGAATAATAAGGCGCACCTCAAGCAATAATAACAAAATCACACAAATCACATAGACATGAAAAAGTGCAAGATCATTAACTACAATAAAGTATACTTCATCAATACAAAGAGTTAAACTAAGCTATCAAATACAAGAGGAAGAGGTGTGCGAATCGACCGAATCCGAAGCCTTATTGAGGGTTCACGGTTGGAATCCCGGGTTGTCAATCCGAGTCCAAGCTCGGTCCTCAACTGCGTCCGGGGTAGAGGAGGCTGTCACTCACTCCCAATGGACCCGTCTTCTTCGTTGAAATGACCCGGTAGATTGCGGCTCCAGCGCCTCCTAGCTTGATGGAGAAAGCTCGGTCAAAACTCCGCTTGAAGCTTGGGGATGAAGGAGGAGGCCGAGGGGATGCTCCGGCTTTGATTTGGCGATGAAAGCTTGCCCGGAGACCCTCCCTAAGGTGGAAGATGAAGGAGGACGGCGGAAACCCTCATCGGGGACGAGAAATAGCGGAAAAATCGGGATCTGGCCAATCTCCCGAAATAGGGCGAAACCTGCGCTATTTATAGAAAACAAAAATAAACAGCGCGCACGATCACAGGCGCACGACTAGTGGTCGTGCGCGATATGGTCCGTGATCGTACGATATGGAGGCAGCAAAATGGAAAAAGAAGGTGTGACTGCGCATGACCGACAGCGCACGAGCAATGATCGTGCGCGGTATGGCTGGTGATCGTGCGATATGCCGGGACAGAACTTTCACAGGAGAGGTCATGACTGCGCATGACCGATGATCGTGCGCCAAAGAGGTCGATGGTCGTGCGTGGGTAAAAACGCACGACCATTGACTCCTTTGCCAAAAATGGTGAAAGTCCGATGCCGGACGTCCACACGATCCCAGAACCTGCAGGAAAATTGGACGGGATGTCGACACGGCAGTCACAGACATAAATATAATGCACAGCAAAAGGGAAATACACACACGCACAGAAATAGGCTAAAAGAGTGCACAAGACGTGTAAAACCGTAGCGAACCAAAAGGAGTGCAAATGACGCTAAACGGCATGCAAAGACAAGAAAATAAGCCTAGATGAGTCCGAAAATAGGTATATAAAGAGGACTCATCAGCAGAGGGCGACACGCCCATGGTCACGCCTGGTGACACGCCCGGGGAGGGCGTGTCAGGGGGCGTGACAGCAGTTTTTGACCGTTTTCTGTCCCTCCCAGCAGGAGTCCTGGGGATCGGGTGACACGCCCTAGGTCACGCCCAGGGAGGGCGTGACAGGGGGGCGTGACAGGCCATTTTGTCAATTTTTCTGGAAACCTGCAAAAAGACAGGAAAAAGTTAGTGGCAATAAAATTTACAGAAAAAGGATAAAAATAAACTAATAATAGACATAATTTGTACAATATAAAATAGAAAATACGATAATAGTTTAGGCTACAAAACGTATTATCAAATTCCCCCAAGCTTAAGCTTTTCTTGTCCCCAAGCAAAAATATAAAAACTAGATATTTATAAAAAGGACTAATCAAAAAGTTCTAATTATGCCTACACAAGTACTATGCGAAATTCTTACTAGGGAAAAGGTGAAATGTAAGTCTAAAACAATTATTTAGGTATGGTAAAACTTTTATAAACTTTACTTAATAAAAACAAATCATCCAAAATTTTAGCGAGTTTTTTTAAATGGACTTAAGCAAAGCAACGAAAATGAAAAACACGCATTGAGTTGTTACTAGATCCAAGAAACGCATTATAATTATATCAATTTAATTAACAAAAATCTAGGTTTAAATCTAAAACTAAAACTGATTTACTGTTTTTCTTTTCTTAGTTGTTAAATAAAAATCAAAAAGCGTGAATCAAAAGGACTTAAATAGGACAGAAACGTTTGGTTTAGGAAAATGATTAGGAGTGGAATTCAAAGATAAACGTGAAAGTTTAAAATCACACTAAACCAAAGCAAAGAGTTTCAAAAACTTTCATAAAAAGATAAATACACTTTTTTTCTTTTTCTCTTTTTTTTTTCAAATTTTTTTTTCTTTTTTTTTCAAAACAAAGGCCATAAATATTTTTATTTTCCTTTTTGAGTTGGGCAAACAAAAATAAACATCACTTTTGAACATACTTCTTTTTTTTCGAAAACCTTTCTCCACAAAAATCACATAATACCCTATCAAAATCGTCAAAATAATTTATGAAACTCAAAAAGGCTAGTGCGATTCGATAGGTTGGAAATTTTTGGCTTTGGTGAAACTGAAATGAAGAGAGGAGCTATCAAATGAAATCGGAAAAAGGCTCAAAAACGGCTAACTAGTGGTAAAAGTTTTTAGGTTGGCAGGAAAGCTCAAACGAAAACAAAAACGGCCTAAATCATTTTCACGCTTTTGAATTTATTTAAAACAAAGGTTTGAAAAATTTTCAAAAAGCGAGTCCTAGATAATAAAAGAAGATTGATGAAATTAACTCGAAAATAGAAATAATAGGTGACTTGGATCGTTCACATCTACTACGTTATTCAAAAGTTGACTTTACAAAAATTATTCAAAAACAAAAAAGAAAATAGTGGATGATGAATTTTTGAGAAAGTAAAGGAAATAAAAAACAAAAAACCATAATAGAAATGCGAGTTTTAGAAAAATATTTCACCTTAACATGCTACCGCGAATTAGAAACACAGCATGGCCAACATTTTACTTGTGAAACATAATTAAAAAGAACGATTAGAAATATTATAGTTAACTAAGTTATTTATAGGAGATTTTGAGTAAAACAAAAACAAAAACTAGGGGTACTATTGAAATACCAAAATGTCTAAACTATTCAAAAACACATCTATTTTTTTTTATTTTTTACAAAATATTCTCTTTTTTTTGGATTTTGGATAATTTTTTCTCTTTTTTTGGAATTTTAAGATATTCATTTTTTTTTTGGAAATATTTACAATATATATAATAAGGAAATTATTTACACTAAGCAAAAATGATGGAGGAAATCCTCCCCCAAGCTTAAAACAGACATTGTCCTCAATGGCTAAAGAAGGGGATTGGAGAAGGAGAGAAAAATAAAGTGCAGAATTGAAAGACAGAATTGAAATACAGGTACTTCCCCGAATTTATTTGCTGCGAAAGCTGAGTGATGCCGCTCCTCCGAATGTCTTCTTTGGACTTCGTGATGGATTCAGCAATGTTGGAGCAGGCGATCGCAGAAGCTTCAGCTTGTCGGAGCCGTCCGAGGCAAAAATTGTAAAATAAAGAAAATAGAAAAAGATAACTTGGGTTGCCTCCCAAGAGCGCCCTTTGGTTAAAGCGTCGTTGAGCTCGACGCATCAAAAAAAATAATATTGTCCAAAAATGTTGTTGTCCCGAAATAAAATTGTTTTTAGCAAAAAATTAAAAGTTTAAGATTAAAGTTCGTGAAGCAGAAACTTAATAGTGTTTGGACTGACATCATCATCACCAGAAAAGTAGAGTTTAAGATGCTGACCATTCACTTTGAAATTACCCTTATCAGGGTGAGAAATTAAAACAGTTCCATAAGGAAATACTTCTAAAACAGAAAACGGGCCAGACCAGCGAGATTTTAATTTGCCCGGAAATAAACGTAAACGACTGTTATATAACAGGACTTGGTCGCCCGGCTTAAAGTTTTTAGGGTGCCTTAAGTGTTTATCGTGTAAACGCTTCGTCCGCTCTTTATAAAGTTTATTATTTTCATAAGCATAAGAGCGCCACTCATCGAGTTCATTTAGTTGAAATTTTCGAAGGTCACCGACTGAGTGGGGATCGAAGTTTAAAAATTTTAAGGCCCAAAAGGCGCGGTGTTCTAACTCTACGGGCAGATGGCACGATTTTACATAGACCAGCCGATACGGCGTACATCCGAGGGCGGTTTTGTACGCTGTTCGGTAGGCCCATAAGGCATCGTCAAGTTTGGCTGACCAGTCTTTTCTAGAAGTTGAAACAGTCTTTTCTAATATTCTTTTTATTTCTCTATTAACTACTTCGACTTGACCGTTAGTTTGGGGGTGGTAGGCAGTGGAAAGCTTATGCGTAACGCCGTATTTGGTAAGAATTTTTGAAAATTGCGTGTTGCAAAAATGGGAATCCCTATCGCTAACGATTGCGCGAGGCGTACCGAATCTAGAAAATAATTTTTTTAAAAACATGACTACAACTGGGGAGTCGTTCGTAGGAAGAGCTTGGGCCTCAGCCCATCGTGAAACATAATCAACAGTAACTAAAATATATTTGTTTCCGAAGCTAAAAGGAAGGGGGCCAACAAAATCAATTCCCCAGAGGTCGAAAATTTTGCACTCTAAGAAATAATTTTGCAGGATTTCATTTTTATTAGAAATATTGCCCGACCATTGGCAACTATCACACCTGCTCACAAAGGCTTGCGCGTCTTTAAACAGGCTAGGCCAGTAAAAACCCGTGCAAAGCACCTTATGAGCGGTGCGAGCAGCTTGATAGTGCCCACCTGTCGGACCTTCATGCAAATGTTTTAAGAATATCAATTCCTTCATCAAAAGAAACACATCTCCTTATCACCTGATCCGCACAAATTTTGAAAAGATGCGGGTCTTCCCAAAAGTAGTTCTTCAGCTCAGAAAAGAATTTCTTCTTTTGCTGAGAGGAGAACTCTCTTGGAAGTACCCGGGCCACTAGATAGTTGGCGATGTGCACGAACCAAGGAGAAGTAGATTTATTAACCAAAAGCAGCTTCTCATCAGGAAAATAGTCATTAAAAGATTTTTCATTTAATTTTTCTATAAAGGGGTTATCTAATCTGGATAGATGGTCGGCGGCCAAGTTCTCGGCCCCTCGCTTATCACGGATCTCTAAGTCAAACTCCTGGAGGAGTAAGACCCAGCGAATCAAGCGAGGCTTGGCATCCGTTTTGGCAAGAAGGTACTTGAGGGCCGAGTGGTCCGTAAAAACAATGATTTTTGAAAGTGTAATGTAAGGGCGAAATTTATCAAACGCAAATACTACAGCTAAGAGCTCCTTCTCGGTTGTGGTGTAATTTTCTTGTGCAGATGTGAGGGTTTTACTAGCATACTTAGATGGGGTGGAAGTTCTTAGATATGCGTTGACCTAATACGGCCCCCACCGCAAAACTACTCGCATCGCACATAATCTCGAAGGGAAGGTCCCACACCGGAGCTATCATAATTGGTGCGTTAATTAACTTTTCTTTAATTGATTCAAAGGCAGAAATACAAGAGTCATCAAAAATGAATGGAGCGTCTTTTTCTAAGAGATGGGTGAGGGGCTTTGTGATCTTGGAGAAGTCCTTTATAAAACGACGATAAAAACCAGCGTGGCCTAGGAAACTTCTTATAGCTTTTATGTTTGTAGGCGGCGGCAACTTCTCAATAACTTCTATCTTGGCAACGTCTACCTCAATACCTTTAGCAGAAATTTTATGACCCAAAACTAACCCTTCCCTCACCATAAAATGGCATTTTTCCCAATTTAGGGAAAGGTTAGTTTCTTCGCATCGTTCTAAGACTTTTTCGAGGTTTTCTAAACATCTATCGAAGGAATCGCCGAACACGGAGAAATCGTCCATGAATACCTCCATAATGCTTTCTACGTACTTGTCAAATATTGCGAGCATACATCGTTGGAATGTAGCCGGCGCATTGCATAATCCAAACGGCATTCTTCGGTACGCGAAGGTGCCGAAGGGACAAGTAAACGTAGTTTTCTCTTGGTCCTCGGGGGAGATGGGTATTTGAAAGTACCCCGAGAGGCCATCGAGAAAACAATAAAAGCTATGGCCGGAGAGACGTTCTAAAATCTGGTCGATAAATGGTAAAGGAAAGTGGTCCTTGCGGGTGGCGTCATTTAACTTACGGTAATCTATGCACATACGCCAACCCGTCACCGTCCGTGTCGGGATTAATTCATTATTCTCATTACTAACTACGGTTATCCCTCCCTTTTTTGGAACTACCTGAACGGGGCTAACCCACTTACTGTCCGATATAGGGTAGATAATTCCTGCGTCTAATAGTTTCATAACCTCGCCCTTAACTACTTCTTTCATGTTCGGGTTTATACGGCGCTGAGGTTGGATAGAGTTACGCGAATTATCTTCCATTAAAATTTTGTGGGTACAGAAAGATGGGCTTATGCCCTTGATATCAAAAATTTGCCAAGCAATAGCCCGGCGATGCTTACGTAGAACTAGAAGAAGTTTATCGTTTTGCGTATCCGTGAGGTAGGCCGAAACGATAACTGGTAACTTGGAGTCTTTTTCTAAGAAAGCATACTTAAGGTGTTCGGGAAGTTCTTTAAGTTCTAGGGTAGGGGGTTCTTCATAAGAGGATTTTGAGATTCTTTCTTTTTCAAAAATAATATCTTCATAAACTTTTTTATAAGGAACGTAATAAGGGGTGGGGCTAGCAGCCAAGACGGCTTCTTGTAGCGATTCAGTGGGAAGAACAGAGGAAGAACAAAAATCAGAAAATTCTTTTTCAAACTCAGAAAGACAATAAGAAGATTCATCACTTCCTTGCAGTGATTCCGTTGTAAGAGAAGAGGAGCAAAAAGTAGAAAATTCTTTTTCAAAGTCGGAGAGGCAGTAGGAAGAATCATCACTCACGGCGTCTACAAAAAAGCATGAGTCATCGTTTGCTAAGGTGTTCTTCATCGAAGGGGTGATAGAAAATGTGACTTCGTCGTCGCCTACTCGAAGAAAGAGCTTACCATTGCTTACGTCAATGATGGCTCGGGAGGTGGCAAGGAAGGGTCGGCCAAGGATCAGGGGAACCTCGACGTCTTCTTCGATGTCCAAAATGACAAAGTCCACCGGGAAGATGAACTTGTCGACTTTCACTAGAACGTCCTCCACTATTCCTAACGGGTACTTGACGGATCTATCGGCTAGTTGGATACTCATACGCGTGGGGTTAAGGCTACCAATCCCTAACTTTTTGAACAACGAAAAGGTGCATCAGGTTTATACTTGCGCCTAAGTCGGCTAACACGTGTTTAACAAAGAGATCACCGAAGACACACGGGATAGAGAAACTACCCGGGTCACTGATTTTCTTCGGCAAACCGTTTGTTAAAACGGCGGAGCACTCGGCGTTTAGCGTGACGTGCGAAAGATTCTCTAACTTCTTCTTGTTTGTGAGGAGGTCTTTAAGATATTTGGCGTATTTCGGCATCTGCGAAATAGCCTCGTGGAAGGGAAGATTAATGTGGATTTGTTTGAAGATTTCTAAGAAGCGGGAGTACTGATCATCTTGACGTTGTCTATTAAGTTCAGAGGGGTATGGAGGTGTTGAATTATTTTTGAAGATGGGTGGTGGAGTGAGATTATTTTCTAAATCGGGGGTGATTACTTCTTCAGCAGAGGGTGGAAGCGGAGCGGAGCTTTGATTTTTAAAAGCAGGAGCAGAGCTTTGATTTTTAAAAGCAGGAGCGGAGCTTGCCTCGGGCTCTTCACTTACCATACCGGAGACTTGCTTCCCACTCCGAAGAGTTATAGCTTTCGCTTGCTCTCTCGGGTTGGGTTCGGTATTGGAAGGAAGAGACCCTGCGGGTCGCTCAGAAATTATTTTCGCGAGCTCTCCTACTTGATTTTCTAGACTTTTTACGCTTCCGGTTAACGTTCTTATAGTGGCGTCATTTGTGGTGATATATTTAGAAAGTAATTCCTCCAAGCTTGGAGGTTTTGGGTAATTTTGAAGAGGTGGTGGTGGTGGTAGTGCAGAAAAATCATTTTGCGGGGGTGGGCGCATCGCATTCGATGGATTACTCCATGAAAAGTTCGGGTGATTTCTTAAAGCGGGGTTATAACTATTGGGAAAATTAAAACCAGGCGGATGAAAATTCGCAGCAGAAAAATTATTAAAAGCAGTTCTAGGCATATTATTAACATAATCTAAATGTTCTGGAGTAGGGGTTGCAGATTCCCATACCTGAGGGGCGGAGGCAGCAGTCATCTCCGTTGTCTTTTTTCTTAGGATTTCTACTTGCAGAGCGAGCTGGGAGACGTTGTCCACTTCATAGATACCTGCAGGCTTGTTCGGGCGGGACCTAGGCACATTCCACTTATAAGTGTTCATGGCCATGTCCTCAAAAAGCTCAAGAGCGGCTTCCGGGGTCTTATGATTTAAAGTACCGCCAGAAGCTGCGTCTATCATTTGCTTCGTGCTTTGATTTATCCCGTTATAAAACGTCTGCACTTGTAACCATACAGGCAGCGCGTGATGTGGGCATCGTCTTAATAATTCTTTAAATCTCTCCCAGGTTTCATATAGGGTTTCAGAGTCTATTTGTCCGAAGGCAGAGATGTCGTTCCTAAGTTTTGCGGTTTTAGCTGGCGGAAAATACTTCGCCAAAAATTTTTCAGTTAATTCATTCCAAGTGGTTATGCTATTTTTCGGAAGTGTGTTAAGCCACTGCTTAGCTTTAGTTCTTAGAGAGAAGGGGAAGAGTCTCAGCCTGATCACGTCATTTGTGACACCATTTATCTTGAAGGTGTCACAAATTTCAAGAAAGCTAGCTATATGTGCGTTCGGATCTTCATCTTGAAGTCCGTCAAATTGCACATATTGCTGCACCATTTGAATTATGCTAGGCTTTAATTCGAAGTTATTATTTGCTATAGCAGGGCGGACTATACTTGATTCTGTTCCCTCGAGGTTCGGTCGTGCATAATAGGACATAGTCCTTTGCACGGCCTCATCTACGTTGGGTTCTTCCATTCTTAAAGTAGCAAATGACTCGGAGTCCTCAACCGGCACTTGGATAGTAGGACCTTGAAATCGCGATCTTCTCCGAAGAGTACGCTCAATTTCGTGGTCCAAGTCCAAAATAACCGACGGACTCCCGCGGGTCATGCACTAAAAGAACAGAAAAGAAGAAGAGGAAGAGAAAAAGGATAAACTAGAAAAAAGATTAGAATTTTTTTCTTTTTTTTTTGAAATAGATTTTTTTTTATAGATTAACTCCCGAACTTCCCAAGGACTACCCCGTGAAGGGTTCGCAAGGTACTAGACAAGACAGTGGCGCTTAAAGCCCTTTTCCCTTTTCGAGAGAATTAGGTGGCGTAGAAAAATTGTGAGGTTGGTTTCTATTAAGAGCGGTGATAAAAAAATTTTTTTTGATTTTTAAAATTTTAAAGAAGGAGGATGAGAAAGAGAAGATAAAATTAATAGGTTCGTGTTTTCAAAATATCAACGGAAGTTGGTTCCCCGGCAACGGCGCCAAAAACTTGTTGCGCGCTAGGGTTCAAAGAAAATAAACGCAACCGAACTAGCAACCCAATGAGGCAAGTATACCTATCGAATTGTAGCAAGGGGACACAAGTGTCGTATTGAAATCCGGGAACTGTTGGCTATGCTTACTCACACGAACGCTATTATCTTATCGACAGAAAAAACTAGGGTTTTAGAAAATCTAAGTGCAGGGGAGAAAGTAAAGCTATACTAGAAAGAGAAACACTGCAATTAAGAAGGCTATTAAGTAAAGAACTATGCTAGAAAGGAAACTACTGCAGTTAATTAAAGAGCACAAGATAGGAGACTACTACGAAAGGTAGAAAATATGAAATGGAAATGCACCCGATCAAGATTCACCTCGGCTAAAGACGGTTAAGAAAATGCGATAAAAATCTAAACTTAATAGGATAAGGGTCCTTGACCGTGGAGGTTCCTAAAGCTTGAACACGCTTCTCTCGAAGTCGTGCCCAACTGAGTTTAGGAAGGTCCGACCGACTCTCATCTAAATCGGAGGCCTAAAACTCGCTTTACGCGGTGAACCCCTACTATTGGATTTTACTCCAATCCGGAGATTTGGACGTCTGCCTCTCTCGAGGGGTGCGTACAACTCCCTTTACTCTTGAATGCTCACTCCATTCTTTCGGCCTCTCGGCTAGCCCAGAATGAAAGCAAAGGCGGAGAGTATATATCGAAAATATACCTCCAACCCGTGATTAATCAAGAGTAATTCAAGGCCCTAACCTAAAAAGAAAAATTAATTAAAACATCATAACATAATCGCTCTAACCTCGGATCATCAAGATCGAGTACAAGGAGGATTAGTTAATCATTATGGAATGGAGGGAGGGGGATGAGTAGTAAAGCATAAGAAGGAACACAAGCTAAAGGAAGAACAATTTTATTAATGAAAAAGGGCAAGTTACACTAATGAAAATAAAATTACAAGTGCATGAAAATTAAACCCTATTCTAGCCCTACAATTAGCACTAAGCAAGAGAAAAGATTACAAAGAAAGCTAAGCAACTAAAATTAAACTAGGGTTAACAAAAAGTACAAAGAGAGGGGGAGAGAGAGAGAGAGAAAGCAAAAAAAAACTCAAGAACCAAAGGGGCAGCACCTCCCCCTCTCACCCAAAGCTTGCTGAAATGGAGAGGGGGGGGCTCAATTTATAGAAAATTTTCTCGGGTTGGTCATGCCCTCCAACACGCCCTAGGGGGGGCGTGTCAGGGGGCGTGACAGTACTATGTTGACCTTGGGCTCTGGATTCTGGCGGGAGGGATGATTGCTTCGGTACGTCGGTGGTCACGCCCTAGGTCACGCCCGTGACAGGGGGGCATGACAGGCACGTCATGTCCAAATCATTGGTCAGAAATCCGTCAGTCGTCGAAAAAGGAGGGTGTCACGCCCATGGTCACGCCTGGTGACACGCCCGGGGAGGGCGTGTCAGGGGGGTGTGACAGCGGTTTTTGACCGTTTTCTGTCCCTCCCAGCAGGAGTCCTGGGGATCGGGTGACACGCCCTAGGTCACGCCCAGGGAGGGCGTGACAGGGGGGCGTGACAGGCCATTTTGGCAATTTTTCTGGAAACCTGCAAAAAGACAGGAAAAAGTTAGTGGCAATAAAATTTACATAAAAAGGATAAAAATAAACTAATAATAGACATAATTTGTACAATATAAAATAGAAAATACGATAATAGTTTAGGCTACAAAACGTATTATCAATTATCTGGTGCCCAGAGTGAGGTCGTGATAGAAGGATTGCGGTAGAGAAATGAGGCTCTGTCGTGGAAAATGCTGGAAATGCAGTCATAGATCCAGGCATTATTGTCGGTTGTTGTTAGTCAGCCGCCTAGAGAGCAGGACCTGACCGTGGGTAAGAATGTTCCTGTTCCTATTCCACTTGCTCCCCTGGTGCCCCCGATTTTGTTGCCACCAGAGATGACATTCATTTCGAATTTCTAGAGATTAGGACCTCCTACCTATGATGGTAGAGCAATTTTTTTTTTGCTTTGGATGACTGGATTATAGCCATTGAGGAGATGTTCGCTTACTCTAAAGTTTCAGCAGACTAGAGAGTGATGGTCGCTGCGTATCAGCTCAAGGGACTTGCAAAGAGTTGGTGACTGAGAGATAAGGAAAACCTTAAGGACA
Source organism: Platanthera zijinensis (assembly GCA_039513925.1). Lineage (NCBI taxonomy): Eukaryota > Viridiplantae > Streptophyta > Magnoliopsida > Asparagales > Orchidaceae > Platanthera > Platanthera zijinensis. The sequence goes on along the minus strand of CM077091.1, from coordinate 32,243,164 downwards.
GGTGTTCATGGGAATCCTTCAAAGAATTGCTTCTAAAAATGTTTCTGCCGCCGGTCAAGAGGGATCGTTTGATGAATGATTTCCTACACCTTAAGCAAAGACTACTCACCATTAGCGAGTACGAGGTGGAGTTCAACAAACTGTGCCGATTTGCCCCTGACATGGTGTCTTCAGAGTCTAGTCGAGTTAAACATTTTCTAGGTGGTCTTAGGATTGACATGCAGCAGCTAGCTAGTGCTTATCGATCCGAAAGCTATGCTTAAGTTGTGGAGGCTGCTCTGAAGGTTTAGGCGATTAACAATGCCAAAAACCAGGGTTAAAAAATAAGAAAGGATAAGAGGAAGACTGGTGAGGGTAAGAGTTCCCAAGAATCCGGTGCTGCTTCGAGTAAAATGAGTAAAAAGATATGCAGTTTCTGTGGCCAGCCAGGCCATCTATTCGAAAGATGTTATAAGAGGATAGGAGCTCAGAAGCAGGAGCTAGTGCTTGCGATCCAGAGTGCTCTTAAAGGAGATTTAGTTTGTTCTACGTGTAAGCGGAGGGGGCAAGACGCTGCCCATTGTTGGGCAAAGGAAAGGGTCTGCTTCAGTGCAAATAGAAAGGAAATTTCAAGTGGAAGTGTTCGTAGGCTAAACCCCTATTGCAAACCAGTTCCACTTCAGGCCTTGCTGCCACCACAACAATTGGACAAGCGGAAGGGAAAGTTGAACGTGGTGTCTTTGGAGGAAGATCAGACATCTACTCAAGTAATTTCAAGTTACATCCTAACCTAGTTCTAGTTTTTGTTCATAGTTGTAGCTTAAATTTTTATCCCAATAGTTGCGTATGTGATTTTATTGAAAAGTTTAATGTCAAGAACAGATGGGTATGCATTCTTTTCGATTCCAGTGCTACCCACTCGTTCGTTGCTAGGACCTTTGTAGAGCATCACTGTTTGACCCTCAAATTTTTTGGCGACACGTTTCGTGTCAGGTTTCCGTCAAGCGAATATGTGGTGCCGGACCAAGGCATTCAGAAATATCCGATTCTGTTAGCTTATTTTATATCCATTGCTAATCTGAAGGTGATAGACTTGGAAGACTTCGACGTTATTTTTTGCATGGACTGGTTGTCCAAGTATAATGCGGTCATCCAATGCAAGGTCAAGCGTTTGGACTTCAAGATGAACAATGGTTAGCCCAGGAGTGTTTATGGTTTTCCGCGCCAAGTTTCTCTGATTATTTCTGCAGTACGTGCTTGGAAGCTTGTAAATTACGGATGTTTTCCTGTTTAGTTTCGGTGTTGGCGACTGGTGGTAGTTTGCCATATGTAGAGGAGATTGTTGTAGTGCGTGAGTTTCCTGATGTATTTCCTTATAACCTTCCCGGTCTTCCACCTGAGAGATATGGATTTCGTCATAGATTTTGTGCTGGGTACCCATCCTAATGCTACGGCACTATACCGTATGGCCTCGAGTAAGCTGGAGGAGCTGCATACCCAGCTGGATGAGTTGCTGCAGAATGGATTCATTAGACAAGGTTCTTCACCTTGGGAAGCTCATGTGCTGTTTGTGAAGAAAAAGAATGGATCAATGAGGCTGTGCATTGATTATAGAAAGTTGAATATGATAACCATCAAGAATAGGTATCCCTTGCCGATAATAGATGACTTGTTTTATCAGTTACGTGGTAGCACTATGTATTCAAAGATTGACCTTCGTTCAGGCTACCATCAGTTGAGGATTCTGAGATGGATATTCCACGGACGACTTTTCATTCATGGCATGGACATTTCGAGTTCTTGGTGATGTCCTTTGGATTGACTAATGCACCCTCTATCTTCATGGATATGATGAATAGATTTTTTAAGCATTTCCCGGACCGTTTTGTGGTCGTGTTTATAGATGATGTTCTGGTATACTTCCGCAGTGCTAAAGAGCTCCAGTACTTGCGTTTAGTTTTGCCTACTTTGAGGGAGCATAAGTTGTATGCCAAGCTAAGTAAGTGTGAGTTTTGGCTTCCTCTAGTTTCTTTTTCAGGTCATGTGGTTTATAAGGATTGAATTTCTGTGGACCCCGAGAAGATACTGTTGTAATGGATTGGAATAGACCTACCATACTCAAAGAGATAAGAAGTTTTCTAGGGTTGGCAGAATATTATAAGAGGTTTGTGGAAGGTTTGTCTTCGTTGTCTGCGCCGCTGTCTAAGCTTATGCAGAAGAACGTAGCTTTTGTTTGGAGCGATAAGTGCAATGAGGCTTTTCAGGAATTAAAAAGGAGATTGTGCACTACTCCGGTTTTGTTCTTGCCCACAGAAGGAATAGAGTATGATGTGTATGTTGACGCATCACACATTAGACTTGGTTGTGTGTTGATGCAAGAAGGCAAAGTGATCGTGTTTGGGTCGCGATAGTTAAAGATACATGAGAAGAATTACCCTACGTATGATCTAGAGTTCGCAGCTATGATTTATGCCCTAAAGTTATGGAGACATCTGGTGCTCTGTACAAGATTTATACGGATCATAAGAGTTTGAAATACGTCTTCTCTCAAAAGGAATTGAACTTGCGCCAGTGGAGATGGCTTGTGTATATTGCAGATTATGATGTCGAGATTCAATACCATCCAGGCAAAGCGAATGTGATAGCTGACGCCCTGAGTAGGAAGACAACAAAATTTTTTGACCTTTCTGTGGATTCATTGGTGGAGGAATTTATCTTGATGGATATATCTGTGGGGAGTAGCGACTCGCCCAGTAGTTTGGAAGTAATAGAACCTTCATGGATTACATTTACAAGGCTACATAAAAAGGATGATCCTGATTTGCTGCACCTTTATAACAGAACTGAGAAAGGAAAATTACCGGACTTTTTAATTGATGATGAGGGTACCTTGAAGAACTGCGATAGTTTTTGTATTCCCGCAGTTGAGAATATTCAAGTTAAATTGTGCAAAGATGCGCATGGTTCTAGTGTTTTCTACCACCCTGGTTCTTCTAAAATATATAAGGATCTGAAGCAGATCGTTTGGTGGTATGGTATGAATGGCGATTTAGCTAAGTTTGTATCTGAACGTTTTACTTGCAAGCGAGTTAAGGTCGATCATGGAAGGCCTGGAGGCAAGTTGACGCCGTTAGATATTCCAAGTTGGAAGTGGGAGAGCATTTCGATGGATTTTATTATGGGATTGCCGAGATCTCCCCGAGGATACGATTAACTTTGGGTTATAGTAGACAGACTGACAAAGTGTGCTCACTTCGTGCCGTTCAAGACCGACTACTCCATGAAGAAAATATCTGAGTTATACTTCAATGAGGTCATCATACTACAAGGAGTACCTATTAGCATCATATCAGATCCAGACTCCAGGTTTACGTCTCGCTTTTGGAAGAGTTTACAGGAAGGGTTGGGTACCGATTTTAGGTATTCCAACGCCTATCATCCGCAGACAAATGGTCAGACAGAGAGAGTAAATTAGATCGTGGAGGACATGATCAGATGTTATATTTTGGACCACGGAGGAGCGTGGATTAGCATTTGATATTGATGGAATTTGCATACAATAATAGTTTTCAAGAGAGTTTGCAGATGTCCCCATTTGAGTCTTTGTATGGGAGATGTTGTAGAACTCCCTTATTTTGGGCCGAGGTTAGTGAGAGACCATTATTGGGTCCAGAAGCGTTAGAAGAGATGGATATTTCTGTTAAGCATATTCGAGAGAAGCTTGGATAGCTCAGGAGCATTATGTAAAGAATGTCAATCAGCGTAGGACTCATTTGGAGTTTGCTGTTGGGGACATGGTGTTTCTTAAGGTTTCCCCGATGTCCGGTGTTAAGAGGTTTGGTAAGAACCATAAATTGGACCCTAGGTATGTGGGACCTTTTAAAGTTGTTGAGCGGATTGGTGTGTCAACTTATAGTCTATAATTGCTAGCAAGTTTTCCTGGTGTGCACGATGTTTTCACGTGAGCCAATTGCGGAATTGTGCGCTGAGCGACATGCAAATGTATGATGTTGTGCCCCAGTTGGAGCCTAACCTTTCATATGTGGAAGTGCCTGTTTGTGTTTCAGATACTCAAGATCTGGTATTGTGAAGGAAGACAATACCCATGGTTAAAGTTTTGTGGAAGAACCAAGACGTGGAGAGCGTGACTTGGGAGTTGGAGTCATCTATGAGGGAGGCTAATCCTCATCTGTTCTCCTGATGTTTTTGGTAAGTATTTTCCATGATAGACTATGGTTAATTTTCTTATGTTTTGGATTTGATCATATTTATGTCAAGTTTCGGGGCGAAACTTATTTTTAGGGGGGGTGGCTGTAACTCCCCGGATTTTTTGACGTATATTTTAATTCCAATAGTGACGCATTTTTGACATCAGGGCGTTATGTTGATGCGTATTTAGTAGGTGTTGTGGTTAGAGCGTGGTTTTGCTCATTAGGTTTTGCAGTATGGTTGGGTTTTGGCCTGTTTGCAAGATTCCCTTGCGAGCCGAGTCTGTTTTGGTGACTTGGTGGAGCCTTTTTGGGAATGTTTGTGCTTTGGCTTCGGGAGGTGTTTACCCGAGTTTGGTTTTTCGTATTTGGATTCGACTTTTCCATAAGATTTGTAGCGTCGGTATTTAGTTAAAGTGCTATTTTCGTTGAATTCCGAGTAGGTTTGGATTTCGGGTCGTTTTGACGTTATTTAAATAATTAATTTTATAATATATATATACGTATAAATAGGAAATCCATCGCGTCAAACCCGACCTTTCCTATTCATCTTATTCTCGAACTCGAGCAACGACCATTTTTACAAGAGGAGAAATATAGGACTTTGCGTGCGTTCGACCGGTGGTAGAGTGTGTTCGGGTGGCCGTTTTCGTCATCGGAGTAGAGATTCGGAAAGCTCTAGCCGAGATCTACACAATCGTGGAAGATTTTCCCAATTCCTCAATTTTTAGGCATTAGGGTTAAAGATTTTGACCTATTTCCACTAAAAGTTTCAGGAAATGTTGCTAAGGTCATTTGGCGGCGGATCCTTATCGCGGTGCGAGCGGGAGGCATTTTTTCATAGTTTAAGGCAAGTGGATTTTCCCCCTTGCATGTCTTTTTCTAGTTTATTTTCTTCGAAAGAAAAGAAGAGATCTTAAGTTTACACTATATATATATATATATATATATATATATATATATATGTTATATAAAGGAGAAAGCACAACAGAAAAGTAAAGAAAGCAAAGCAAGCAATCCATATGACACAAGGATTATAGTTGTTCCCCAATAACCTGGGTGCATCCACTCTTCTACCACCTTGGTAGGAATCCACTATAGGTTTTTGCTCAGGTGCCCTGCCACCACAAGATCTATTTTTTCAAAGGTGATCTAGCAACCCTTTTGAGTTTTTGATCAGGTGCCCAAAACCAACACACAGGTTTTTTATCAGGTGCCCTGCCACCAAGAGTTTAACTTTTGAAGGGAGTTATAACCCTGTACACAGTGGGGTGAAAGAAAGATATTTTCTTCTCTGTCTCAAGGCTCTAAGAGAAGACTAGTGGATTTAATGATGTCATATCTCCCCCTGAGATGTAGAATAGTTCAGGAGAATGGAAGCTTTACTTCAGGGTGTAGGCCTTCAAAGTGATGTTGCTTTCCTGCAAGCTTTTAGACTGATATATATTTGTTGTCTCTTGAAAGCCTGAAGCAGATGAAGAAGAACTCTATATATTTTTATTTTTCTCACTCTATGCTTCTTGTTCTTCCCTTCTCTTATTCTGTCTCTGTAGAATAATATCTCTATATATTATCTGAACTTAATTCAAACATTTGAATTTACTTTGTCTGCAATGGCTGAATCATTCCCGAGAATGGTAATTTTTTTGAGAATCAATTAACATTAAATACTGATTTTATCCATAATTAATGCAGCCTCCAAATGGCTATATTCATAAGAATATATGTCATTAAATCTGATAGCTATAATTTCCTTTAATTAAGCCTTAATTAATTCGGCCAGTTGTAAATAATTCTGCTTGCATACTTCAAAGAAATCGTCAAACTGAATTTTAAAGCTTTCTTCAAACAGAGCTCGGAGTTTGTTGAGCTCAGCTCGGAGTTTGTTGAGCTGAGCTCAGAGATTGTGAATTGCATAATCGTTGAACTGAGTTTTAAAGCTTTCTTTGAGATGAGCTCAGAGTTCGTTGAACTGAGCTCAAAGTTGGTTGAACTTAGCTCAGAGAATTTCTTTGAGCTGAATTTCTGAACTTAACATCTGAACTTCTCTGGAATTTTTCTGAAGGAGCAAACCTGGAAGTAATCCTATGACTCATGACTATACATTTTGGGTCAATCAAATCATCCTAATAGGTATCCTTCCCCAAATCAGAACTAGAGTTCCAACAATCTCCCCCTATTTGGGTGAGGACACTATTCACAAAAAAATAGAACACAAAGTAAAATAATCTGCCTGAAATATAAATTTTTGGCAGATGTACAAAGGTGCTTTGAGAAATAAATAAGACAACAAAGCTTTTAGAGCATAATTAAAAACTAAGGAGCAGTTACAAAAGAATCTATTAAGGTTGTCCGCTGCACTTTTGCTTATCTTTAATTGAACCTATTTCAGCATATCTGAATCCATTCTGATTTTCTGAATAATTGAAACTGCTGACTGCTGTAACTTCTGTACTAACTGAGTCTAAAGGTTTTGGATACTATCACATACCACTGTTCTTCTGTGGTAAGATAGGTATTTTCCTGAAAAGAGAGGTTAGGAGTTCTGAACCCATATTACCTTGGGTCCTGGTTCTCTTTCATAATAATTAGATATAAAAAAATATTCAGGTTCATTTTTATAACCTAGTGGATGAAATTTCGTAGAAGGAATGAACCACTAGGTAAAAGGATTTTTAAGGTTTTGAGTTGGATTATAATTTTGAAAACAATGATAATTTGAGTTACGAAATTTTGAGTTCGACGAAAAATAATTTCGCCGACCTGATTTCAACGATTAACAGTGAGTTCGTCGAGCTCTATTCACAGAATGATAATAGTTGTTTTCTGTGTTCCATGATCGTCGATCTCGTTTCGACGAAGTGTATTTATTTTGTCGAGCATAAATTCTTGAACAGTTAAAATAAAAATCTCTATTCATAGTTCGTTGATTTCTGTTCAACGAATAGTGTCGTTTTCGTCGAGCTTGGTTCGACGAATTATATTGAATAAAAATTTTCTGAAGATTTTTAGTTTGATTTGGTAAAACTTCAGTTATTTTGTCTAAATCTATTAACTTTTCTTTGCCTTTAACTTATTCTAATGGGGCTATTTGTTCAGAAGTATTTTTTTTAATCTTCTTTGAGTTTTATGTTTTCAGAAGATAAATTATTTACTTTCTCTCTGAGAAGTTTTATTTTCTTCTCAGATTGAATTAAATCTTTACATAGGATTTTAAAATCTTCTTTAAAATCTTCTGAAGAGAAATCAAAGGAAGAGATTACCTGATCCTCTTCTGATTCACATTCTGATTCTTCATCAGAGTCTGATTCTTCATCCGAGTTTCTACAAGATGGATTTATTGCCATTAGGAAAAATTCTCTTGCTCTAGACTCTTCTTCATCTTCAGTTGTACAGGATGAAGCTTCAGAGTTACTCCAAGTTTAAGCTTCAAAGTTTCTTTCTTTAGCTGATCCAACAACCATTACTGTGTGGGAGTCCCAGATGTCCTTTGTTGAAGAGCATTCAGTAACTTCTAGAAAAATGTCATTTGACATTGATTCAGGAAGAATGTTCATTGCATTTACATCAATAATCTTTAGCATTTTCTGGGCATCTATCAATTGAGGTGATGAAACAATATTGGTACTTGTTGTTGCATGTGGTTGAGTTGGACCTGAAAAATGGAATTAAAAATATCTTCATCAATGGAGTTCATATAAAGCCTAATCATTACTTTCCAAAGTGAAAACTTATTTAGATTGCATATTGGAGGTCTAGTGCTTGATAGTTCTTCATTTTGTGCCATGATAAAATCTAAAGTAAAATAAGATCTGTCAAGGATCTTTTGGTTCAGGTGTTATCCTGTGAAACCAAACAACTAAAGAAACGACCCTCTATGATACTAAATGAAAGAAAAGAAGAGATCTTATTTTTACAATATATATATATATATATATATATATATATTATATAAAGGAGTAAGCCCAGCACAAAAGTAAAGAACGCAAAGCAAGCAATCAGATGACACAAGGATTATAGTGGTTCCCCAATAACCTAGGTACATCAACTCTTCTACCACCCTGGTAGGAATCCACTACAGGTTTTTGCTCAGGTGCCCTACCACCACAAGATCTATTTTTTCAAGGGAGATCTAGCAACCCTTTTGTGCTTTTGATCAGGTGCCCAAAAACCAACACACAGGTTTTTGATCAGGTGCCTTGCCACCAAGAGTTTAACTTTTGAAGGGAGTTATTACCCTATATATAGTGGGATGAAAGAAAGATGTTGTCTTCTCTGTCTCAAGGCTCTGAGAGAAGACTAGTGGATTTGATGATGTCAAAGCTCCCCCTGAGATATAGAATAGTTCAGGAGAATGGAAGCTTTGCTTCATGGTGTAGGCCTTCAAATTGATGTTGCTTTCCTACAAGCTTTTAGACTGATATATATTTATTGTCTCTTGAAAACCTGAAGCAGATGAAGAAGAAGAACTCTGTATAATTTTGTTTTTCTCACTCTTTGCTTCTTGTTCTTCCCTTCTATTATTCTATCTCTGCCGAATAATATCTCTATATATTGTCTGAACATAATTCAAACATTTGAATTTACTTTTTCTGCAATGGCTGAATCATTCCCAAGAATGTTAATTGCTTTGGGAATCAATTAGCATTAAATACTGATTAATCCATAATTAATGCAGCCTCAAAAAGGCTATATTAATAAGAATATATGGCATTAAATCTGATAGCTAAAATCGTCTTTAATTAAGCCTTAATTAATTCGGCCAGCTATAAATAGTTCTTCCTACATACTGCAAAGAAATAGTCAAACTAAATTTTAAAACTTTTTTCAAACTGAGCTCGAAGTTCGTTGAGCTCAGCTCGGAGTTCGTTGAGCTCAACTCAAAGTTCATCGAGCTGAGCTCAGAGATTGTCAACAGCATAATCATAGAACTAAGTTTTAAAGCTTCTTTGAGCTGAGCTCAGAGTTTGTTGAACTTAGCTCAGAGTTCGTTGAACTGAGCTCAGAGAATTTCTTTGAGCTGAATTTCTGAACTTCAAATCTGAACGTCTCTGGAATTTTTCTGAAGGAACAAAACTGGAAATAATCCTATGACCCAGGTGTAAGACCCCCCTCCCGGAATATAAAATACGACACAAGGGAAGTCTTATGCCCAGAACATCCGCCTTGCAGTTACGCTAGCACTCGGGCTAACCTGTACCAAAAGACGCCTATTCTACTGGCTATAACTAATATCAACCAATGTCAACCCAACCAAGAATATAAAACAGAAGTCAATCCACACATAAGTAATAATAGTCCAAAATTACAACAAATAAAGAAGCTACAACAAGCTTCTAAAATATCAGAGTACGGGTAAAACTTGCCCAAAGGGGCAACATCATGAGTTTCTCAAACTCACATCGGTCACTAACAGTAGCGAACGCACCATCCCTTCAGGCCCTGTCATCCTGGCCTGGCTTTCTTAGTACAAAACTTGATATTGCTCTATCTGCGGGGTTTCCTCCTAAAAGGGAAGATGTAGCAACCGTTAGTCATAAAGACTAAGTTGCTTTCACATCCGCTCTGTTGGTACCCTAGGTTGAATTTGAGTTCAGTCCTCTCTTTCTGTCTCTTGACCCAAGATTTATCTATGGTCAAAGGTTAGTTGTTTAGTTAGTTTGCTCTAGATTTAGAGTTGTCACTTTTCTAGATGAAAATTTGGTTAAGTTATTTTTTGTTCGACTATGGTCGAACGTCGCTCGACTATCATCTATCGACTGTTCGACGATCGTCTATCAGTTGGTCGACGTTTGTCTGTCAGCAGATCGTCTATCTCTGAGTTAGTTCAACTCTTGTTAGTTCGACGTTCTGTGGAATCTGCCTCGCCGATCGTCGAACCCCGCTCGACTTTTTCTGACCAGACAGATTTCTTGATAGTTCAACTATCTGCTTGGATAGTTCAACTATCTGATAGTTCGACTATCTGTTTGATAGGTCGACTATCTGTTTTCTTTGATAGTTCGACTATCTATTTGATAGATCGACTATCTGTTTTCTTTGATAGTTCGACTATCTGTTTGATAGGTCGACTATCTGTTTTTCTTTGATAGTTTGATTATCTGTTTGATAGGTCGACTATCTGATAGCTCGACTATCTGTTCTGATAGGTCGACTATCTGCTGTGGTAGTTCGACTATTTTTTTTGGTAGTTCGACTATCTGTATCATTCGACTATCTGTTTGATAGGTCGACGATCTCTGTGCTTCGGTCGACGATCTCCGAGGGTCGTTCTACGTTTTGCTGTATGTCGTTAGTAATTTTGTCCTCTTCTATTCTATGATTTATTTCATATTTATTTGACATATTATTTCAGTAAATTTGTGCTATTATTTCCAGGCAATCTCTGCTCTATTCTTTATGTATGAGCAAATCTTTATCTGACAAAGTGTTTTGTCTTATTAGTTGAAATACAATTTCTGCTTTATCTGCCAGGCTGTCCTTTATAGCCGTTAGACTCAGAAAGTCTATTCTGGCTGTAAAGAGTTCTTTCTGATGTGACCTTTTTCTTGCACCCTTCTTATCTGATTGGTTATGCAGCTTCTTAGAAAGCTTTATCCTCTTATAACATGTATGTCTGCAGGATTTGTTTTTGCTTTATGCTTTATGCAGCCCAGATTGCAGATTCCAGATGAAGACAAAGATTCAAACTCAAATTAAAGCCGTTGCAAAGGCTCATATATAAAGAGCTTCTTTTGAAAGAAGAATATATACACAGACAATAATATTCACAGAATACAGATATACATAGATACAAGAAAATATTCAAGCAGTTTACACTCAGCAGCATAGAGATCTACAGCTCTCAGAAAATATTCAACTGAGAAGATCAAATCTCTTCAGCATTCTTCTTCATCCTGAGTTCATCCTACTTACAGGAAGACTCTCACTCAGAGGCCTTTAGAATAAGAAGAAGAAGAAAGGAAGCTGTTTGAAGAAGAACACCTGTTCCCAATCAAGAATCTTCTTCAAGCTTCTCCTTCAGAACCTCAAGACAATTCTCTGTCTTAGTTCAGAAGAGTTCCTGCACCCTGAAGCAAGACTCCTTCCTGGATATTCTCTAAGCTAGGGGGAGCCTTGATTCTTTAGAGCTATCTAGCTCTGTGCAATCCACTAGCTTCTCTAATTCTGTTTAACAATAGAGAAGAAGCCTTAACTCTCTCAACCTCCTGTACAAAGGGTTATTACTCCCTTCAAAAGTGAACCCTTGGTGGCAGGGCACCTGATCAAAAACCTGTGTTGGATTTTGAGCTCCTGATCAAAATCTCAAAGGGTCTACTTGATCTACCTGAAGCAGATCAGTTGGTGGCAGGGCACCTGAACAAAAACCTGTAGTGGATTCCTACCAGGGTGGTAGAAGAGTGGACGTACCTATTTAGAGGGAACCACTATAAAATTTCTTGTGTCGTCTGAGCTGCTTATTTAATTTATTGTACTGTGGCTGTGAGTAGAAATAACTAGGATTGCTAGTTGCTGTGATAGGATCCCAAGCTTAACTGTAATTACAGTTAGCTCTCTCTTGTGCACTACACTTTGTGTTAGGCTCTAGGGTTATCAATATCTATAAACTAATTCCGCAAATTAACTCTAAGGGAGTTGAGTAGGGTGTCATAATTTTTGAATACTCTATTCACCCCCCTCTAGAGTTGTATCTATCCTCACTTTCAATTGGTGTCAGAGGGAGGTTGACTGACTGTATAGGCTAACACCTAAGTCACAAGATCCTGATAGATACCAAGCTTATAGATATTCACTTCATGGCCCAGTCCAAGGATTACTCTAGCACCAGACCTCCAGCATGCAACTTAGCTAAGTTTAGCATCTGGAAGGCAAGAATAAGATTATATATGAACTCTATTAATGAAGACATTTTCTCCTCTATTTTGACAGGACCTCCAACACCTCCTACTACAACCACTGCTATAACATCCACAAATCTAAGTGCAGTGCCTCCTCCAGATTACAATGATACCTATAAGAAGGCAAAGATAGCTGATGCCAAAGCTATGAACATTCTGGCTCAGACTATGTCTGATGAAATTTTCCAGAAAGTGGTCGACTGCACCTCTACAAAAGCCATGTGGGACTCACTGAAACCAGATTGTAACTGGTTCAGCTGATGAAAGGAAGGACAGAAGGTCCAATCTTATCTCCCAGTATGAAAACTTCAAGAAAACTGATGCTGAATCAGTTGAAGCAATGTACACCCGCTCAGCTCAATCATCAATGAGCTGAGGACTCTTGACAAGGATATATCATTGACAGAGGTCAATGATAAGATTCTTATATGCTTCCCTAGCACATGGGATCTGAGGATCTGGCCTATCAAGGAGGCTAGAAGTACAAATGAAATCTCAACAGAAGCTCTCCTTGGTAAGCTCAAGTCTTTTGAGCAAGTGCTGAAGACCAGGGAAGCTGAGGCTGAAGCAAAGACTCCAACTCCAACAAGAAAAGAGCAATCTCTTGCTCTCAAAGCTGCTGAAGCTTCTGAAGGAAGCCAATCCAATGAGGAACTAATGGCATTATTTGCTAAGAGGTTTCTCAAGATGGAAGGAAAGACTTCAGAAAGAAATCTTCAAGATTTGAAGATAAACCAAGGTATGATCGTTCTCCTGCTGAAGAAATAATTTGCTATGGATGCAGGAAACCTGGACACATTCTACCAGAGTGTCCAGAGGAAAAGAGCAAAGAGAAGAGAAAGGAAAAGGAACATCACAGGAAACACTCCAAGTCCTCCTCCTACAAAAACAAGAAAAAGGAGAAGGGATTTGTTGCTGAAACTTGGAGTGACTCAGATGAGGAATCTTTCTCCTCGAGCTCCAGTGAGGATGAGGAAGAAAAGAAGGAAAAGGAGTTTACCTGATGGCAATTGATGCCTGCAGCAATCACTCAGCTGCAGAGAGTTCAGATTCTGATGAAGAAATGCCAACAGAGATGAGGTATTGTCTTCTTACGATTTTACATCTGTTGAATTTAAATCAGATTTTAAATCTTTGTGTTTAGATTTAATTAGTTCTGAAAAGGAAATTAAGGACCTTAGAAATAAGCTTGCTGACTCTGAATTTATCTCTAATGAAAACATTAGGTTAACAACAGAACTCATTAATTCTAGTGAAGAAATAAAATTCCTTAAGAATGAATTAGCTAAGTCAAAAGGTTAGAAGAATCTCTGAATGGTAGAAGCCTTATGTTGCTTGAAATAACCAGCATATCAAACACTAGGTCAAGCAATAATAAGCTAGGCTTAGGAGCTTCATCCTGTGAACCCCCAATTATTCTTAAAAATCATCTTTCAACTCCAGTGAACTTCATCTCAGCTGATGGGATAAAGAACACTGAGCAAGTAAGACAAGTTAATCAAGCCTTAAACAAAGCTAATAGAGAAAAGAGAAAACAAAAGTTTATGGAAATACAAAAAGCGTCGAACGTTACTCGACGATCGCAGGCTCAGTGGTCGAACGAAGCTCTACGATCTGTGCATCCATTGTCGAACGCCGATCGACGTTTTCAATATGAATTTCAAAATTATAACCAGAACCCTAGAAACCTTAATATGAATAGAAACCCTAGGTTTGTGGACCCATTAACTGCATGGAGAATCCCACCTAGGAGATCTTACCCTTTAGGTTATAAACCCCAACCTTCTTACTCTTTCATTTCATGTTTTCATTATTTAAAGAATAATGGACCCAAGGTTACCTGGGTCCACAATGTTTAACTTAACTCACTGCAGGTGAAGACCTATCCTATCACTCAGGACAAGTGGTATTTGGATAGTGGTTGCTCCAAATATATGACAGGGAACAAAGAAAATCTGTCAAAGTTCAAGGCCAAGCTTGGACCAAAGGTGATCTTTGGGGATTCTAGTGTGGTCAAACTGAAGGATATGGTAGGATTAACATTGGAGCAGTAACTTTCAAAAGGGTTGCATATGTAACTAGACTGAAGCATAATCTTATCTCAGTAAGTCAGTTATGTGATGCAGGATATCAGGTATCATTCACTAACACTCTTTGTAATATTACTTTAAATAGTAATGTTGTGTTAGTAGGCATTAGACAAGGTAATATTTATTTAGTAGATTTTAATTCAACCCATTCTGAAATCTGCTTATTTAATGAAGTAACAAATAACAACACCTTATGGCATAAAAGGCTTAGCCATGTTAACCTCAAGAACATATCTAGGTTATCTAAATACAACCTTGTTAGAGGTTTACCTTCTTGCCCCTACAAGAAGGAGAGCCTATGCAAGGCTTGTCAATTAGGCAAGCAAACCAAAAATTCCTTTAAATCTATAAATAAAAGTGATTCACCTAGAATCCTGTATCTATTACATTTGGACCTTTTTGGCCCAATAAATGTACAGAGTCTAGGAGGGAAGTATTACACTTTAGTAATTGTAGACGACTTCTCTAGGTTCACTTGGGTGTTCTTTTTGAGAACTAAGGATGATAACTTCAAAGCCCTTACAGATTTTCTATTATGTGTGCAGACTGAGTACTCTACTCATGTGGCCTTGATCAGAAGTGATCATGGTACTGAGTTTGACTCTCTTCTCATGCAAGAATTCTGTGAGAGAGAAGGTATTAAACATAACTTCTCAGCTCCTAGAACTCCCCAACAAAATGGGGTAGTGGAAAGGAAAAAAAGAACCCTGATTGAAGCTGCAGGAACACTGTTGGCAGATGCTAATATGCCTCTTTCCTATTGGGCAGAAGCTGTTAGCACAGCTAATTATGTTCTGAACAGAAGTCTTATACACAAGCTTAAGTGTAAAACTCCTTATGAGTTGCTTAAAGGAAAGAAACCTAAAATAAATTATTTTAGAGTATTTGGCTGTGTAGTTTACATTCATAACAATAATAAAGAATACCTTAGAAAGTTTGAAGTAAAAGCTTCAATGGGAATCTTTCTTGGATATTCCCAAGTAAGCAAAGCTTATAGGGTATTTAATAAATCATCTTCTAAAATTGAGGAATCTGTACATGTGTCTTTTGATGAATCTCAGATGTTTTACAAGTAGAAGGAAACTTCCCCTTCCTCAAGTTCATTGCAGGTACCAGAATCTAGTAAAGATGTCACTCAAGAGATTCTCCATCTAACAACTCTTCATATCACTGATTCAGACAGTGATGAAGACTTTGCAGAAGCTGTTGCTGTACCACCAATAGTAGATCCAATTTCTCCTAAGGAATTAATCCCAACAGTTGCTGAAGATCACATCCCACCAGCTGATGTTGTCACACTTAGAGATCATCCTACATCTCAAGTGATTAGAGACATATCAGCTGGTGTTCAAACAAGACATCAATTAAGACATGATGTGATGCATGCTTGTTTCCTTTCACAGATTGAGCGCCTCACCATTAAAGATATTGAGCTAAATCCCCACTGGATCATTGCTATGCAAGAGGAACTCAATCAGTTTGAAAGATGTAAAGTATGGACTTTGGTTCCAAGACCTAAATGCCAACTGATCATAGGCACCAAGTGGGTGTTTAGAAACAAGTTGGATGCAAATGAAATCATTGTAAGGAACAAAGCTAGGCTTGTAGCTCAGGGCTACAGACAGGAGGAAGGTATAGATTATGACCAAACCTTTGCTCCTGTTGCAAGGATAGAGGCAATAAGGATCTTTCTAGCCTATGCAGCCTATATGAAGTTTAAGGTCTTTCAGATGGATGTCAAAAGTGCCTTTTTAAATGGTGAGCTAAAGGAAGAGGTATTTGTTGAACAACCACCTGGGTTTGTTTCTTCAACTCAGCCCTCACATGTTTTCAAGTTGCAAAAAGCTCTTTATGGACTCAAACAAGCACCCAGAGCCTGGTATGAGACTCTAGCTAGTTTCCTGTTACAGCACAACTTTGTTAGGGGAGTAGTTGATAGAACCCTTTTCGTCAAGCACCACAAGGACACAATCCTGTTAGTTCAAGTGTATGTAGATGATATTATTTTTGGTTCCACTGATCCCAAACTGTGCAAAAAGTTCTCTGACTTGATGCATTCTAAGTTTGAGATGAGTAGTATGGGTGAGCTGTCTTACTTTCTTGGTCTCCAAGTAAAGCAAGATGCTGATGGCATCTTCATATCCCAATCCAAATATGCCAAGGAATTGGTAAAGAAGTTTGGGATGGCTGATGCTTCAGCAATGCATACACCTATGACTACTAATATAGTTATAGATTCTGATGATCAGGGTAAGCCTGTTGATCAAAAGAATTATAGGGCCATTGTTGGTTCCCTATTGTATTTAACTGCAAGTAGGCCAGATATAATGTTTGCTACATGCCTGTGTGCTAAGTTCCAGGTCAACCCCAAGGAATCTCATCTGATTCTTCTCAAAAGAATCTTGAGATACCTGAAGGGATGTCCAAATCTAGGACTTTGGTACCCAGCTGAATCAGAATTTGAGTTAATTGGATACTCTGATTCTGATTATGCTGGTTGTAGAGTTGATAGGAAAAGTACCTCAGGAACTTGTCAGTTCTTGGGAGAGAGATTGGTCTCTTGGTTCTGTAAGAACCAGGCTTCTGTCTCAACTTCAACTGCAGAGGCTGAATATATAGCAGCTGCTAGTTGTTGCTCACAGATCCTGTGGATTCAAAACCAACTTTTGGATTATGGGTACACACACAAGAACACAAAAATCATGTGTGATAGTACCAGTGCTATCTCCATTGCACAAAATCCTGTGCACCACTCTAGAACCAAGCACATTGAGATTAGACACCATTTTCTGAGAGATTGTGTGGAAAAGAACAAGATCAGCCTTGAAGTTCATATCCACTGACCTTCAGAGAGGTGATATTTTCACCAAGCCCTTAGATGAACAGAAGCATCTGTTCTTTTTGGTTCAACTAGGCATGATTAATGGAAAAGACTAAGTGTGACGTCTGCCTTTGTTGAAACCTGTTTGAAGATCATCGAACGACGTACGAAGATAGTCGATCGGATGGAGCCTATCATCGGCCTATGGTTGATGATGGCTTATCTGCTTGAAGATCGTCGACCGACGTTCGAAGATCATCGAACAGCTCGAGCCTATCGTCGATCTATGGTTGACCACAGCTTGTTGTTTGTGAAGACAGAAATAGTCGAACGATTGATCGACTACTCTGCTTCAGGAACGATCGTCGAACGACCGTTCGACCATCGTCTCCAGTATCTTTTAAAATAGATCGACTATTGCTATTTTAATATAAAACCGATGGTCGACCTAGGTTAAGAGATCGTTCTTTTTATCGTCGACGGAGAGCGTCTTCTCGCATTCCTTCTTTCTGCATTCTCTCTGTCTTGCGATTTTTGCCGTTTCGCCTTCGCCGTCTCTCCCACCTTCTCCAACCCCTTCGATGGCGATTGCTCCAGCCCTCCTGTCCGTGGTGAAGTTCGATGCTGGTTCCAACGTGGACTTTGATTCTTTCAGCTGCTGTGAATCTGCGATAGTGGAAATCCTCAACCTATGCAAAGATCAAGGATTGGAAAAGCTCATGTCAACAAGAATAAAGATAAACATTCCCGAGATTAAAGAATGGGCATTCACTTCGTCTTCCAATGACGACTCTATGACCGGAACAATAGCGGAGAAGAGATAATTTTGACTCCCGCCGTTTTCACTGAAATTTTTGGATTATTGAATGGGGAAGAAGATTATGAGCAAGATACCCCTGAGTTTGGGAGAATGTTGACTGAATTAGGACATGCCGACGACATTCCTTCTAAGCTGCTAAAGGTGAATTTTCCATTGAAGATAAAGTTCCTTGCTGAACTAGTCGGAAAAGTGCTACTGGGAAAGCACTTTGCCCATGATAATATAACCAGGAAACAATTTGCTCTGATGTGTGTCATCGTGAACAAGAAGTAGATTAACTGGGCAGGAGTTTTGTTTGATTTGATAAGGAAAAAGAATAGCAAGAAGGAAGTCACCCTGGGTAGGGTACTTGGGATATTTCTAAAGGAGAAATATCCTCATCTGTTGGTCTCAGTTTCTACTTCAATCAATGCCAGCAAAAAGATGGACCCGACCCTGTTTGTCAAGTGGAAAAGGAGCTTTCTGAAGCCCGCTCCAGCAGGGGTAGCTCCAGTTGCATCTGAGAGCACAAGGACTGCTTCAGTCACTCCCCTCCTTCAAGAAGCAGGCTCAGCTAATCTCTCCATTCCATCCACTTCTTCTGCATTACTGAAAGTGCTAAGTTGGTAGCCTATATCACCTAGAGGGGGGTGAATAGGTGAAATGCGTGTCAAAAGCGGAATTAAAAATTTAACACAGCGCACATCAAGCAATCACAGAAGATAAGAGATTTATAGTGGTTCCCCAATCTTGGGTACGTCCACTTTCCTCACCGATCTAGCAAATCACTAGACTCGGCTACTCCACTATCTCGGATTGAAAACAATCCTACACCTCGGAACCACGTTCCTACAAATCTCGATCCAAATCGGATCTACAAAAAACTCGGAAGAGAAAGTCTTCCTACAAATCTCGGAGAAAAACTCCTACAATGAAATTTTGGTTTGAGAATAAAAAATCAAAACAACAATCTCAGATCTGGATCTTTGACGGTTCTTCTTCTTTAGGAACTTCGGCTTGATCAGAAAAGGTTGAAGATGACTTGAGAGAGATCCACGAATCTGAAAACTAGAACCACCTCGATCGAGAAGATAGATCTGAAATCTTTGAGGCTCGGTGAGATCGAGTGATTCACTTTTGTCTGGATCGCTGGAGAAAAAGTCATTGAAGACGGAGATCGGCGATCCAAAGTTTCTTCCGTGAACACCAATGGCGGCGGCGTGAGAATTAGGGTTCACGGAAATTTCTCTTTCCAAAAAAAATATCTCTGTAATAATGTTGTTATTTAGTCAATTCTGAAAAGACCTATTTATAGGTGGACTCCAACGGTCATAATCCTAATTAAGGATGACACGTGGACCAATCAGAAATGACGGATTCAAAATACTTATGGCGAATTCGAACTTAGAAAAATTCTGGACTAGAGAACTGCTATACTCGAGTAAGAGAAGACATACTCGAGTATGGGAACTTAGATACTCGAGTGACAAAGAGGAGTATACTCGAGTATGAGAAGAGAAATTTACTTGAGTGAAAAATAAGCTACTCGAGTATCAGAAGAAATATACTCGATTATCAGAAAAGATATACTCGAGTATCAGAAAAATATACTCGAGTATAAGAAAGATATACTCGAGTGAAAGGGGAATTACTCGAGTATCAGAAAAATATATCCGGGAAACATTCACTTACTCGAGTATCAAAGTCAATTACTCGAGTATAAAAAATACTTACTCGAGTATTAAAATCAACTACTCGAGTATTGAATAATTTACTCGAGTATGAAAATCAATTACTCGAGTATAGAAACACTTACTCGAGTATGAAAAGAAACTACTCGAGTATGAATACTTGAACTTGCAGAGAAGAGAAGAAATGGATCTACTCGAGTTTGATACATGATTTACTCGAGTGATTAAGTTACTTACTCGAGTATGAAAAGAACTTACTCGAGTAACTAACTAACTACTCGAGTATAGATCTATCTACACGAGTATTCAGAGCCTACTCGAGTAAGTCTAACTGATTACTCGAGTATGTCTCACTAACTACTCGAGTATGTCTAACTAGCTACTCGAGTATTAAGTCTGATACTCGAGTATAAAAAGGGTTTACTCGAGTATTTTGGACTTAGAAATATTTTCTGAGGAAATTAGCTCCAATGCTTCTGTCCATCAATCCAAGTGCATGAATGAGAAGTGTATCCCAATAGAGAGGCTATATATGGGCCAACACTTTGGATCACACAATGAGGGATTACATTGCATGGTCCTGTGTTTGGTGACCCATTATAGACTGACATTGGTCTACACTTGGCAATTAGAACCTGCACACATACAACTCAAACACCACATCAAATACATCTTAATTCATCTTAGTTCAAGGTCTGACCTCCTACAAATCTGAGGTATTGTGGAGACAAACCCCAACAATCTCCCCCTATTTGTAGATGTCAGCACTCTCTATACTAAGGTGAATTACTTAAGAGTAAAAGAACAACATGCATATAACAGGAGAATAAACTAAACTAAAGCATGGTAAACAAAACATTGCCATAATCAGAATTAAATATATATATATATTGAAATGTTTTAAGCACAGAAACAAAAGTCCAATTCCACATTCTCAGTTCAACTCAAGATGGGGCATCCTTGTGCATCCTTTCTCTTTTCAGCTCTTGCCTCTCTAGGTAGCTGAAAGGCTTTGGAAAGTAAGTCCTGGGCCTAGGAGGAGCAGCTGGGTTGTTGTGCCCCCAATTTCTATCATGCAGCCTAATCTTTATCTGAGATGCTTCATAGGCTTTCCACTCTGAATAACTGTAGTAATTATCTCTGTTCTCCCCAAGATCAGTCACTAACCTCAAAGTATCAAGAATTAGGGACTTAGAGGTAGGACTCCACACTTCAGCATGAACAACAGGTGGTCTACCTTCAGAAGCTGGCTCTTTCCTGGGAGCAGAACGGCTGGCAGAAGCGCCGTCACCATATTTTCTTTTCTTCTTAGAAGGACCTTGAGAACTGGAAGGAAAATCATCTTGCCATGCTTCAATATAGGATAGAGGAGGCTCAGTCACATCATCCTCATGTCTGGGTGAGAAGACTGGCACACCTCCTTGAAAGGTTGCTTGAGCTGAGACATCTGCGGGAGGCTGATCTGCAAGAGGATCTAGGTGCTGAGGTATAATGGTAGGGTCCAGTTGAAACTCAGGAAAGTTTTGATTATGCAGCCAGACAGCAGTGTCATAGGTATAGAAT
The DNA here is from genome assembly GCA_039513925.1 of Platanthera zijinensis. Taxonomy (NCBI): domain Eukaryota; kingdom Viridiplantae; phylum Streptophyta; class Magnoliopsida; order Asparagales; family Orchidaceae; genus Platanthera; species Platanthera zijinensis. The sequence continues at coordinate 32,222,115 of CM077091.1, read as the reverse complement.
TTGACAGACTGGATGTCACAACCCGCATTTTTCTCTGATTTAATAAATAGTGAGAAAAATGCGGGTTGTGACAGTGTCACAACCCGCATTTTCTCACTATTTATTAAATCAGAGTAAGAGAAAATCTACGCGCTGTGACACTGGAGCTGGGAAAGAATGGATTCTTTCAATCCTTTTACTAGATCACTTATAGCCTCTTGAGATTGGGTAGATAGTTGTTTAACCTGGACTTCAGCTTGTTCAGAAAGTTTTTCAACTTGTTCTTTTACAATCTTCTCCCCCTTGCTGATATCTATGGATAGCTGGGCAATTGCTTCATCTCTGAAGGTGCTCACTTCATTACATACTTTCACAACATTAGTTTCAACTCTCTCATCTAGCTTGAGCTGATTGTGAGCTACTGTCTCTGCCTGGTTTCTTAGCTCACCTATGCTTGTGATGGTGTGATCTATGGCTTTGCCTCCAATCTGGAACAACTGCTTGAGTGTGTCAGTGTTTGCTTGAATTTCAGCAAAGCCTCTGCTCATCTCCTTTTCAAGAGCAGAGACCTTGGAGGTGACTGACTGCAGAGAGGCATCAAAGTAATATCTCTGTTCTTTGAGCATAAGATCAATCTTGCTTACAAGATCTGAAGAGGAAGAAGAAGAAGGGGCTGAGGTTGATGCAGGGACTGAGGGAGCAGGAGTAGTCCAAGGGGGGATCTCTTCCACAACCACTGAGCTTACAGCTCTTTTGAATGGTTCTATTTCAACATTTTCTTCTGTATTTAGGAAAGATGGCATGGAGAAATCCAAAGTCTTCAGAGGTGCCTCCACAGGAGCTGGAGACATTTCCTCATCATCAGACAAGAGAATATGATCTGATTTGCTGGGCTCACTACCAGGAGACTTGGCAGGAGACTGTACTGGAGTCTGAGCTGGAAGCTGCACAGGAGATGGAACTGGAGACTGAATGGGAGACTTGGCAGGAGACTTGGCAGCTGAATCATTCTGAAAAAGAGGAGCATCTGAGCTGAGCTCATCAATAAGGCTGTTAATATCTTCAGCTGTAGACAGTAAAGCTGCTGGAGTAGGAGAAACTGGAGGGGTAGAAATTCTGACTTCTTCTTGTTCTGGAATCACTGATTCTGAAGAAACTTGATGCTGAGGAAGAGAAGAGGCAGGCTCCTCCTCAACTAATGCACCAGAGGTAGCAGTAGTTTGATATAGAGGAGGAGATGGAATCCTGTCTTTAGGTAAACTGGTTTCTTGGTGAATTTCTGAGATGGCATCAGCTTTTGAAGTTTGGGCAGAATTCAGGATCTTGATGTCATACCTCTGTATGGAAGAGATGGAAACTTTCTTCATGTGGTGAAGAGGAGTCCCTTTGGAGAAGTCAAGCACTGTAGGGTTAATCTCATGGAGAAGGAGCGAGATAATCCTAGCATAACTTGGATGTTTCACGCTCTCTCGGATCTTATCCAGTATCATCATTCCGAACTGGAATTTCTTCCTGCAGACTATGGCTTACATAACATCGAATAGATTTTGGGATACATCTCTTATGGAGTATATCTTGCACCATAGGATTTTGGCGATGACATCGACTAAAACTTGCCTTCTGAATTGAACAAAGACCGATTCAGGGTTTCACCTCCACCTTCAGGATCTCGACCACAGAATAGAGAGGTACGGTCGGCATCTTCCTTCTCTAGGTCATCTTCTTCATCAACCACGGGCATCCGAAGCAGAGTGGCGACTGAAGTTTTATCCAACCGAATCTCAACTCCTTTTACCTTGGATTTCAGAACTGAGCCATTTCGTCTAACCTTCAGATTCTTGTAGAATTCTTCAACATCAGGAAGCAGGAGACGGCAGGGTTCTTGATGAACGAAGGACAATCCGGCCATGTCCAAGAGAATCAGCAAATTCTTGAAGTCATCAGAAATATCTTCAATACCATCTGTCACTAGCTCGGAGCCGATTCCAATCTTGGAGGAGGAGGGAGCCATCAGCGATTCTGTAGAGCGAAGGAAACAAAAACGAGGAAGACAAAGCTCTGCAACTGTTCTGGGAGACGAGGAGACAGAAATCTTGCGGCGACGGAAGACGAAGAACAGGGTTTGGGAATACGAGAAGTCGGCGGCTACTCGAGTGAATGAGGAGTGGAAAGGACTTTTTCGTTTTGAATATATATATAAATAATCCTAATTAGGTTTAAAAAGGATTAAGTATAATGACATACCTGAACGAGGCGGCAATTTGCTGGGTGCGAGTAGAGATTTTGAAAATCCAGAAAAAATTCTGAGTACTCGAGTAGAGGATGATAGCATACACGAGTATGAGGTTTAGTATGCTCGAGTAGGTCACAACATACACGAGTAATCAAGAATTCATACTCGAGTATGTAATCAGCATACACGAGTATTAAGTCCTTGACGAATTTTCATACTCGAGTATAAGAAGATCATACACGAGTAACTGTTGGATTACTCGAGTATATGAAACTTTTTACTCGAGTATTTAGCCGTTTACTCGTGTAAGTGTAACGATGCTCGAGTCTCTAATACTTGAAGGAATTTCCCTGGTTGATGTCTATTTCCACTGAAAAACTGTACCTTTGAGCAGCCAACATTACTGATGTCTTCTTAATTTGAGAGTCCATCACTGGTCTTCTTTGTTGAGCAGTCCAAGCTCAGTTTTGAAGAACGAGAACTTGGACTCGTCCAGCGGCTTGGTGAAAATATCTGCAACTTGCCTGTCTGTGGAGACATACTGTAGATCTATATCTCCATTTTCCACATGCTCCCGGATGAAATGATAGTGAAGCTCTATGTGCTTGGTCCTGCTGTGGGAGACTGGGTTGTTGGCTATTGCTATAGCGCTGGAAGAGTCACAGAACAGGGAATGTTCTGGAACTTCATGTTGTAGTCTTCAAACTGATTCTTGATCCATAACAGCTGTGCACAACAGCTGCCTGCAGAGATGTACTCTGATTCAGCCGTTGAGATGGCTACACAGTTCTGTTTCTTACTGCTCCAGGAAACGATGTCTCCTTCCGAGGAATTGGCAAGTCCCGGAGGTACTTTTCCTGTCGTCTTTGCTACCTGCAAAATCTGCATCTGAAAATCCAATTAGTTCACTATCATTACTTCTTGGGTACCATAAGCCAAGATTTGGTGTTCCTTTGAGGTATCTCAAGATTCGCTTTGCAGCGATGTAGTGAGATTCCTTAGAGTTCACCTGAAATCTAGCACATACACATGTTGAGAACATTATATCTGGTCTACTTGCAGTGAGGTAGAGCAAGGACCCAATTATGCTTCTGTACTTGGTTTCATCAAAAGGTTTCCCTTTCTCATCCTTGTCCAGAAACATAGCTGAGGCCATTGGAGTCCTCATAGAGGTTGCATTCTCCATTCCAAATTTCTTAAGTAGCTCTTTGGTGAACTTGGTCTGTGAGATGAAAATTCCATTCTCAGATTGTTTCACTTGAAGCCCTAAGAAATACTTCAGCTCTCCCATACTGCTCATTTCAAACTTCCCTTGCATAAGTTTAGAGAAACTTTTTGCAGAGGCTGTTATCTGTAGAGCCAAAAATAATGTCGTCGACATAGATTTGCACTAGCAAAATCTTGCCTTTTATTTCCCTAAGAAATAATGTCTTGTCTATCTTTCCTCTTGTGAACTTGTTCTCAAGAAGGAAGTTAGACAGAGTCTCATACCAAGCTCGAGGGGCTTGTTTAAGACCATATAGTGCTTTTTGCAATAAGTATACATAATTAGGATGGGTTGAATCAACAAAACCTGGCGGTTGCTCTACGTACACTTCTTCCTTTATGTCACCATTCAGGAAGGCGGAATTTACGTCCATCTGATAGACGGTAAAGCCCTTGAGTGCAGCGTAGGCAAGAAATAACCTGATCGCTTACAGTCTTGCCACTGGAGCATAAGTCTGGTCGAAGTCGATTCCTTCTTCTTGACGATATCCCTTGGCGACAAGTCGGGCTTTATTCTTTATAATTGTTCCATCTTCGTCCATCTTGTTCCGGTAGACCCATTTTGTACCGATGACGTTCTTGTGCTTGGGTCTAGGAACAAGTGTCCAGACTTTGCATCGTTTGAACTGGTTCAATTCTTCTTCCATGGCTAGAATCCAGGATGCGCCGGAGTTGGCTTCCTCAAATTTCTTTGGTTCAACCTGTGAGAGAAAACTTAAGTGTAAATTCTCGTTAGTTGTACCTCGACGAGTTCTGACGCCATCCCGAGGATCTCCTATTATTTGGTCAACAGGATGATCCTTCAAGTGTCTGAACTCTAAAGTCCTTGCATCTGGGATCTCTTCAGCCACTGGAGTTGCATCTTCAGCTGGGATGTCTTCTTCATCTTGATCATCCACCTCTCCAATGGTGGTTGTGGAGGGGACCTTGATGAATGTCTCATCTTTATCTTCACTAGGTTCATCCAAGCTAAGTTCTTTCAACTTTGTACCTGCATCTACAATAGGCACACTAGACGAGTTACTTTGCAACAGACTCGTCTCATCAAATACAAGATGTATCGACTCTTCCACCACCAGAGTTTTTCTATTGAATACTCTATACGCCTTACTATGGCTACTATATCCTACAAAAATACCTTCAAAGCTTTTCTCGCTAAACTTGGTAGAGTGATACTTGCCGTTGTTAAGCACGAAGCATTTACAGCCAAAGATTCTAAAGTATGAAATGGTTGGTTGCCTGCCTTTTAGAAGTTCGTAGGGAGTCTTATCATGGTTCTTGTTGATGAGTGCTCGATTTTGCACGTGACAAGCGGTGTTGACGGCTTCAGCCCAGAAATACTCCGGAAGTGAGGCATCACTCAACATGGTCCGACAAGCCTCTATGAGTGTTCTGTTCCTTCTCTCAGCTACTCCGTTTTTTGCTCTGGAGTGCGAGGAGAGGAAAACTCATGAAAGATACCTTGACTTTCACAAAATTCTGTCATGGCTCCAGATTTGAATTCCGTTCCATTGTCACTTCTGATTTTGACTACGGAACAGTTGTATTCATTCTGGATCTGCCTCACAAAATTAGTGAAAATACCGAAGGTATCTGACTTGTGTTTCAGAAAGAACACCCACGCAAAGCGCGAGTAATCATCCACAATAACCAACGTATATTCCTTACCTCCCAAACTTCTAACCTGCAGTGGACCAAACAAGTCCATATGGAGAAGCTGCAAACTTCTATTGGAATCCTTGCCTAATATGCTTTTAAACGAACTTCTTGTTTGCTTGCCTTTGATACAAGCGTGACAAGGACTGTCCGTAACGCACTTGACATTAGGTGCATCACGCACTATGTTTTGAGAGAATAATTTATTAATAGTTTTGAAATTAATATGTGCTAGTCTCTTGTGCCATTGGTCAGCAAGAGATTCACTACTTTTTGCTAACAAACACACTGGTGTCGAAGAGTCTATACAGATGAAGTTTAAACAGAAAATATTTCTGCTTCGAGTGCCAGATAAAATAGTTTCCTTGTTGTCAACCGATTTTATCAAACACTTGTCAGCATGAAATTCAACTACGTATCCTTTGTCGCATAGTTGGCTTATGCTGATGAGATTGTGTTCCAATCCTTCAACATATGCTATATTCGAAAAGGATACGCTACAATTAGAAATCATACCATAGCCTTTGGTGATTCCTCGATCTGAACCTCCAAAGATGACCTTTGGTCCGTTGCAGACTGAGGTGTAATTCTGTAGTAGGCTCCTTGTCCCGGTCATATGTCGAGAGCATCCACTGTCCAAGTACCAGATTGGCGTTTTGGTGGCCTTTGGACAAACCTGCAATTACAATCATTTAGCCTTAGGAACCCAAACACGTTTGGGTCCTTGGTCTCGAGTTAGAATACTCCCCCTATGAGTATTAGCCTCATGAGTGTTCACTCTCACGTTGCTAACTTTAGGGGTTGCAGCATTTTCAGGATTGAACCAACAATCACTGCAAAATGACCAATTCTGCCACAGCACCAACAGTTGAACCTGTTGTATCTTTGCCTTGTGTGGTCCAGCTTGACTTTCTGGAATGAAGGTCTAGCAGGAGCTTTACTCTTGGAGGAAGAGGCTTCATGATGATGGCAGTTACATGAGGTCTTCTCCTTCGTAGGCTTTTCTACAACGGGTTTTACTTTTGGTGTCTTTTTGAAATTATGACCATGAGCATAAGGTCCATAGCTTTGAAGCTGAATCTCCTCATGAGGTGCCTTGAAGACACTCTCGCCAAAGTTACGAGGATGAGTCCAACCTTGGTATCTTGACTTAGGCTTCTCAGGGATCGGCCTAGAAAAGTGTCCGTAGGTGGACTCATAATCGAGTTCGTTCGTGGGAAAGATAACTTTCTTGAACACAACAGGTTCCAAGGGAGCTTTCCCTTTTTCTTCAGCTAGAGCCTTCCGGGCAGCCTTATTCTTTCTCTTGGCTTTGTTTCTCCTAGAGGATTTACTAGAAGAGTCAATGTGGCCTAAACCAGCACCCTTGGCCTTAGTAGAGAATTCAGCAACGATTGGAAGAACTGTCTTAGGCTTAGAAAAACTCTCAACAAGCTTCTTTTCAGCCTCGAGTTGTCGTTCCAATTCTTTGATGATTTCCTCTTTAAGGTCGATGTGCTTGAGAGCTTTATTGTATTCCTCCATAGCTACATTGAGGTTCTCTTGAAGAGAGTTAGTCTTATCGACTTCTTCTCTCAAGCTGCTCTCACTAGCTCGTAGAGTATTTATCTCTTTGGCTTGAGTTTTCATTAATCTACGACATTTTTCGTAAGCGGTGAGTAACTCCTTATACTGACCCATGAGCTCAGATTCATCTTCAGAGGAATATCCCTCTTGCTCATTGTCATCATCAGAATCAGAAAGAGGAGTGTGAGATTTTACCTCCCCAGTAAACTGGGGGACTTGTTCATCATCTGAATGAGCCATGAGCCCAAAGTAGGCTTCCTCTTCTTCAATCGACTCAGATGAGTCAGAGTCGCTGAGAGTTTTGCTCTTCTTGGCTACCAGGCTTTTCTCCGTCCTCTTCTTATAGTGTGAGGATTTCTTTTCCTCTCTTCTTCCTCCCTCTTTCTTCTTGTGAGGGCAATCGGCGATGACATGACCTGGCTTATTGCAACAATAACAAATGATGTCAGTTGAGATCTGTTTGTTCTGTTTAGAATTATACCTGTCATGGCTTCTTGAGCCTTTCTTCCGATGATCACCATCATGTCGTGATCTTCTATATGAGGCATCCTTGCCTCTCCATTGCTTCTTCTTGTTCAAGAACTTCTTGAACTGCCTTGAGAGTAGGGAGAACTCTCCATCAGATAGTTCTGAGCCAGATGAGCTGGGCTCAGATGATTCTTCTTCATCAGCCTCAGGAACTGGGGCAGGAGAGCTAGCCTTTATCTTCCTTGAGCTGTCTGCCTTTAGAGCGACAGATTTCTCCTTGGATGCAGACCTGCTTGTCTCTCTCTTCAGCTTTTCTTGAGTTGATTTACAGCTCGTAAGACATAAGCTTTCCGAACAGATTCTGCGGGTCCGTCTCAGCTAACCTTCCAAACTCCCGAATGGCACATACCTTATTGTCCCATTCCTTGGTTAGGGATCTTAAGAATTTGTCATTGAGTTCCCCGTTGGTAAAGACACGTCCATAAACTCTTAGGCCATTCACTATCTTGAAGAAGTTCTCAAAAGTGTCAGCTATGGCTTCCTTATGACCCTGCCTGAAGGGTTCATATTTCTGGTTCAGTAGGGATCTACGATCATCCCTCACTTCCTCTGTACCTTCCATTAGAGTCACTAGTGATTGCCACATCTCCTTGGCAGATTGGCAATGAATCAGATTTTGCAGCATTGAGTCATCGACTGCACTTGCTATGATATTCTTTGTTTTCTTGTCCAGAGAGACAAGTGCAATCTCATCCTTGTCTAGATCCATCAATTTCTTTGGTACCTTTTTGGTTGGATCTATTGTTGATGCGGTCATAGGAAAATGAGGACCTTCTTCAACAATCATGAAGATCCGAGGGTCTACAGCTTCCATGAAGAATTTGACCCTTTCCTTCCACATAGGAAAGTTGTTCTTGGTGCAGATAGGGAGCTTGGCAAAATCCTTAGTCTTACTCATGCTTGATACTCAACTTAGAAGGATACGATCAAGGTGTTAACCTTTTAACGATCAACCTCCCTCTGATACCAATTGAAAGTGCTAAGTTGGTAGCCTATATCACCTAGAGGGGGGTGAATAGGTGAAATGCGTGTCAAAAGCGGAATTAAAAATTTAACACAGCGACATCAAGCAATCACAGAAGACAAGAGATTTATAGTGGTTCCCCAATCTTGGGTACGTCCACTTTCCTCACTGATCTAGCAAATTACTAGACTCAGCTACTCCACTATCTCGGATTGAAAACAATCCTACACCTCGGAACCACGTTCCTACAAATCTCGATCCAAATCGGATCTACAAAAAAACTCAGAAGAGAAAGTCTTCCTACAAATCTCGGAGAAAAACTCCTACAATGAAATTTTGGTTTGAGAATAAAAAATCAAAACAACAATATCAGATCTGGATCTTTGACGGTCTTCTTCTTTAGGAACTTCGGCTTGATCAGAAAAGGTTGAAGATGACTTGAGAGAGATCCACGAATCTGAAAACTAGAACCACCTCGATCGAGAAGATAGATCTGAAATCTTTGAGGCTCGGTGAGATCGAGTGATTCACTTTTGTCTGGATCGCTGGAGAAAAAGTCGTTGAAGACGGAGATCGGTGATCCAAAGTTTCTTCTGTGAACACCAATGGCGGCGGCGTGAGAATTAGGGTTCACGGAAATTTCTCTTTCCAAAAAAAATATCTCTGTAATAATGTTGTTATTTAGTCAATTCTGAAAAGACCTATTTATAGGTGGACTCCAACGGTCATAATCCTAATTAAGGATGACACGTGGACCAATCAGAAATGACGGATTCAAAATACTTATGGCGAATTCGAACTTAGAAAAATTCTGGACAAGAGAACTGCTATACTAGAGTAAGAGAAACATACTCGAGTATGGGAACTTAGATACTCGAGTGACAAAGAGGAGTATACTCGAGTATGAGAAGAGAAATTTACTTGAGTGAAAAATAAGCTACTCGAGTATCAGAAGAAATATACTCGAGTATAAGAAAAGATATACTCGAGTATCAGAAAAATATACTCGAGTATCAGAAAGATATACTCGAGTGAAAGGGGAATTACTCGAGTATCAGAAAAATATATCCGGGAAACATTCACTTACTCGAGTATCAAAGTCAATTACTCGAGTATAAAAAATACTTACTCGAGTATTAAAATCAACTACTCGAGTATTAAATAATTTACTCGAGTATGAAAATTGTTGCGCGCTAGGGTTCGAAGAAATAAACGCAACCGAACTAGCAACCCGATGAGGCAAGTATACCTATCGAATTGTAGCAAGGGGACACAAGTGTCGTATTAAGATCCGGGAACTGTTGGCTAAGCTTACTCACACGAACGCTATTATCTTATCGACGGAAAAACTAGGGTTTTAGAAAATCTAAGTGCAGGGGAGAAAGTAAAGCTATTCTAGAAAAAGAAACACTGCAATTAAGAGGGCTATTAAGTAAACAACTAAGCTAGAACGGAAACTACTGCAGTTAATAAAAGAGCACAATATATGAGATTACTACAAAAGGTAGAACAATATGAAATGGAAATGCACCCGATCGAGATTCACCTCGGCTAAAGACGATTAAGAAAATGCGATAAAAATCTAAACTTAATAGGATAAGGGTCCTTGACCGTGGAGGTTCCTAAAGCTTGAACACGCTTCTCTCGAAGTCGTGCCCAACTGAGTTTAGGAAGGTCCGACCGACTCTCGTCTAAATCGGAGGCCTAAAACTCGCTTTACGCGGTGAACCCCACTATTGGATTTTACTCCAATCCGGGAGATTTGGACGTCTGCCTCTCTCGAGGGGTGCGTACAACTCCCTTTACTCTTGAATGCTCACTTCATTCTTTCGGCCTCTCGGCTAGCCCAGAATGAAAGCAAAGGCGGAGAGTATATATCGAAAATATACCTCCGACCCGTGATAAATCAAGAGTAATTCAAGGCCCTAACCTAAAAAGAAAAGATTAATTAAAACATCATAACATAATCGCTCTAACCTCGGATCATCAAGATCGAGTACAAGGAGGATTAGTTAATCATAATGGAGTGAAGGGGGAAGATGAGTAGAAAAGCATAAGAAGAACACAAACTAAAAAAAAAAACACTTTTATTAATAAAAAGGGCAAGTTACACTATTGAAAATTAAAGTTACAAGTGCATGAAAATTAAACCCTATTCTAGCCCTACATTAAGCACTAAGCAAGAAGAAAATTACATTAAAAGCTAGCACAAACTATGATTAAACTAGGGTTAACCAAAAAGTACAAAGAGAGGGGGAGAGAGAGAGAGAGAAAGCATGAAAAGGATCAAGAAACAAAGGGGCAGCACCTCCCCCACTCAACCAAAGCTTGCTGAAATGGGGGGGAGGGGGGCTCAATTTATAGATTTTTTCTCGGGTTGGTCACGCCCTCCGACACGCCCTAGGGGGGGCGTGTCAGGGGGCGTGACAGGTACGGATTTGACCTCGGGCTCTGGATTCTGGCGGGAGGGATGATTGCTTCGGTACGTCGGTGGTCACGCCCTAGGTCACGCCCGTGACAGGGGGGCGTGACAGGCATGTCATGTCCAAATCATTGGTCGGAAATCCGTCAGTCGCCGAAAAAGGAGGGTGTCACGCCCATGTCACGGGCGTGACATGGGGCGTGACAGTACTATTTGCGTGCTGAGACGGAACGACATTTAATGCTGCGGCAGGCTTTGCGGCAGAGGGCGACACGCCCATGTCACGCCCGGTGTCACGCCCAAGGAGGGCGTGACAGGGGGGCGTGACAGCGGTTTTGGCCGTTATCTGTCCCTTCCAGCAGGTGTCCTCGGGATCGGGTGACACGCCCAAGGTCACGCCCAAGGAGGGCGTGACAGGGGGGCGTGACAGGCCATTTTGGCGATTTTTCTGAAAACCTGCAAAAAGACAGGAAAAAGTTAGTGGCAATAAAATTTACATAAAAAGGATAAAAATAAACTAATAATAGACATAATTTGTACAATATAAAATATAAAATACGATAATAGTTTAGGCTACAAAACGTATTATCAAATTCCCCCAAGCTTAAGCTTTGCTTGTCCCCAAGCAAAAATATAAAAACTAGATATTTATAAAAAGGACTAATCAAAAACTTCTAATTATGCCTACACAAGTACTATGCGAAATTCTTAGTAGGGAAAAGGTGAAATGTAAGTCTTAAAACAATTATTTAGGTATGGTAAAACTTTTATAAACTTTACTTAATAAAAACAAATCATCCAAAATTTTAGCGAGATTTTTTTAAATGGACTTAAGTAAAGCAACAAAAATGAAAAACACGCATTGAGTTGTTACTAGATCCAAGCAACGCATTATAATTATATCAATTTAATTATCAAAAATCTAGGTTTAAATCTAAAAACAAAACTGATTTACTGTTTTTCTTTTCTTAGTTGTTAAATAAAAAACAAAAAGCGTGAATCAAAAGGACTTAAATAGGACAGAAACGTTTGGTTTAGGAAAATGATTAGGAGTGGAATTCAAAGATAAACGTGAAGGTTTAAAATCACACTAAACCAAAACAAAGAGTTTCAAAAACTTTCATAAAAATATGTACACATTTTTTTTTCTTTTTCTTTTTCTTTTTCATTTTTCATTTTTCATTTTTTTTCTTTTTTCAAAACAAAGGCCACAAATATTTTTATTTTCCTTTTTGAGTTGGCCAAACAAAAATAAACATCACTTTTGAACATACTTCCTTTTTTTTTTCGAAAACCTTTCTCCACAAAAATCACAAAATACCCTATCAAAAATCGTCAAAATAATTTATGAAACTCAAAAAGGCTAGTGCGATTCGATAGGTTGGAAATTTTGGCTTTGGTGAAACTGAAATGAAGAGAGGAGCTATCAAATGAAATCGGAAAAAGGCTCAAAAACGGCTAACTAGTGGTAAAAGATATTTTAGGTTGGCAGGAAAGCTCAAACGAAAACAAAAATGGCCTAAATCATTTTCACGCTTTTGAATTTATTTAAAACAAAGGTTTGAAAAATTTTCAAAAAGCGAGTCCTAGATAATAAAAGAAGATTGATGAAATTAACTTGAAAATAGAAATAATAGGTGACTTGGATCGTTCACATCTACTACGTTATTCAAAAGTTGACTTTACAAAAAGTTATTCAAAAACGAGAAAGAAAATAGTGGATGATGAATTTTTTGAGAAAGTAAAGGAAATAAACAACAAAAAACCATAATAGAAATGCGAGTTTTAGAAAAATATTTCACCTTAACATGCTACCGTGAATTAGAAACACAGCATGGCCAACATTTTACTTGTGAAACATAATTAAAAAGGACGATTAGAAATATTATAATTAACTAAGTTGTTTATAGGAGATTTTGAGTAAAACAAAACTAAAAACTAGGGGTACTATTGAAATACCAAAATGTCTAAACTATTCAAAAATACATATATATTTTTTATTTTGAGAAATATTCTCTTTTTTTTGGATTTTGGAAAATTTTTTCTCTTTTTTGGAATTTTAAGGTATTCTCTCTTTTTTGGAATTTTAAGATATTCATTTTTTTTTTTTTTATAGAACTATTACAAAAAAGGAAATTATTTACACTAAGCAAAAATGAAGGAGGAAATCCTCCCCCAAGCTTAAAACAGACATTGTCCTCAATGGCTAAAGAAGGGGATTGGAGAAGGAGAGAAAAATAAAGTGCAGAATTGAAAAGACATAATTGAAATACAGGTACTTCCCCGGATTTATTTGCTGCGAAAGCTGAGTGATGTCGATCCCCGAATGTCTTCTTTGGACTTTGTGATGGATTCAGCAATGTTGGAGCAGGCGAACGCAGAAGCTTCAGCTTGTCGGAGCCGTCCGAGGCAAAAATTGTAAAATAAAGAAAACAGAAAAAGATAACTTGGGTTGCCTCCCAAGAGCGCCCTTTGGTTAAAGCGTCGTTGAGCTCGACGCATCAAAAAATAATATTGTCCAAAAATATTATTGTCCCGAAATAAAATTGTTTTTGGCAAAAAAAAAAAAAATAAAAATAAAAATTTCAAGATTAAAGTTCGTGAAGCAGAAACTTAATAGTGTCTGGACTGACATCATCATCACCAGAGAAATACAGTTTAAGACGCTGACCATTCACTTTGAAATTACCCTTATCAGGGTGAGAAATTAAAACAGTTCCATAAGGAAATACTTCTAAAACAGAAAATGGGCCAGACCAGCGAGATTTTAATTTGCCCGGAAATAAACGTAAACGACTGTTATATAATAGGACTTGGTCGCCGGCTTAAAGTTTTTAGGGTGCCTTAAGTGTTTATCGTGTAAACGCTTCGTCCGCTCTTTATAAAGTTTATTATTTTCATAAGCATAAGAGCGCCACTCATCGAGTTCATTTAGTTGAAATTTTCGAAGGTCACCGACTGAGTGGGGATCGAAGTTTAAAAATTTTAAGGCCCAAAAGGCGCGGTGTTCTAACTCCACGGGCAGATGGCACGATTTTCCATAGACCAGCCGATACGGCGTACATCCGAGGGCGGTTTTGTACGCTGTTCGGTAGGCCCATAGAGCATCGTCAAGTTTGGTTGACCAGTCTTTTCTAGAAGTTGAAACAGTCTTTTCTAATATTCTTTTTATTTCTCTATTTACTACTTCGACTTGACCGTTAGTTTGGGGGTGGTAGGCAGTGGACAGTTTATGCGTAACGCCGTATTTAGTAAGGATTTTTGAAAATTGCGCGTTACAGAAATGGGAACCCCTATCGCTAACGATTGCGCGTGGCGTACCGAATCTAGAAAATAATTTTTTTAAAAACATGACTACAACTCGGGAGTCGTTCGTAGGAAGAGCTTGGGCCTCAGCCCATCGTGAAACATAATCAACAGCAACTAAAATATATTTGTTTCCGAAGCTAGAAGGAAGGGGGCCAACAAAATCAATTCCCCAGAGGTCGAAAATTTCGCACTCTAAGAAATAATTTTGCGGCATTTCATTTTTATTAGAAATATTGCCCGACCGTTGGCAACTATCACACCTGCTCACAAAGGCTTGCGCGTCTTTAAACAGGCTAGGCCAGTAAAAACCCGCGCAAAGCACCTTATGAAAAGTGCGAGCAGCTTGATAGTGCCCACCTGTCGGACCTTCATGCAAATGTTTTAGAATATCAATTCCTTCATCAAAAGAAACACATCTCCTTATCACTTGATCCGCACAAATTTTGAAAAGATGCGGGTCTTCCCAAAAGTAGTTCTTCAGCTCAGAAAAGAATTTCTTCTTCTGCTGAGAGGAGAACTCTTTTGGGAGCACCCGGGCCACTAGATAGTTGGCGATGTGTGCGAACCAAGGAGAAGTAGATGTATTAACTAAAAGCAGCTTCTCATCAGGAAAATAGTCATTAAAAGATTTTTCATTTAATTTTTCTATAAAGGGGTTATCTAATCTTGATAAATGGTCGGCGGCCAAGTTTTCGGCTCCTCGCTTATCACGGATCTCTAAGTCAAACTCCTGGAGGAGTAAGACCCAGCGAATCAAGCGAGGCTTGGCATCCGTTTTGGCAAGAAGGTACTTGAGGGCCGAGTGGTCCGTAAAAACAATGATTTTTGAAAGTGTAATGTAAGGGCGAAATTTATCAAACGCAAATACTACGGCTAAGAGCTCCTTCTCGGTTGTGGTGTAATTTTCTTGTGCAGATGTGAGGGTTTTACTAGCGTAATAGATGGGGTGGAAGTTCTTAGATATGCGTTGACCTAATACGGCTCCCACCGCAAAACTACTCGCATCGCACATAATCTCGAAAGGAAGGTCCCACACCGGAGCTATCATAATTGGTGCGTTAATTAACTTTTCTTTAATTGATTCAAAGGCAGAATTACAAGAGTCATCAAAAATGAATGGAGCGTCTTTTTCTAAGAGATGGGTGAGGGGCTTAGTGATCTTGGAGAAGTCCTTTATAAAACGACGATAAAAACCAGCGTGGCCTAGGAAACTTCTTATAGCTTTTATGTTTGTAGGTGGCGGCAACTTCTCAATAACTTCTATCTTGGCAACGTCTACCTCAATACCTTTAGCAGAAATTTTATGACCCAAAACTAACCCTTCCCTCACCATAAAATGGCAATTTTCCCAATTTAGGGCAAGGTTAGTTTCTTCGCATCGTTCTAAGACTTT
This sequence comes from Platanthera zijinensis, assembly GCA_039513925.1. Taxonomy (NCBI): domain Eukaryota; kingdom Viridiplantae; phylum Streptophyta; class Magnoliopsida; order Asparagales; family Orchidaceae; genus Platanthera; species Platanthera zijinensis. Next base: position 32,206,799 of record CM077091.1, on the reverse strand, counting down.
TTCGAGGTTTTCTAAACATCTATCGAAGGTATCGCCGAACACGGAGAAATCGTCCATGAATACCTCCATAATGCTTTCTACGTACTTGTCAAATATTGCGAGCATACATCGTTGGAATGTAGCCGGCGCATTGCATAATCCAAACGGCATTCTCCGGTATGCGAAGGTGCCGAAGGGACAAGTAAACGTAGTTTTCTCTTGGTCCTCGGGGAGATGGGTATTTGAAAGTACCCCGAGAGGCCATCGAGAAAACAATAAAAGCTATGGCCGGAGAGACGTTCTAAAATCTGGTCGATAAACGGTAGAGGAAAGTGGTCCTTACGGGTGGCATCATTTAACTTACGGTAATCTATGCACATACGCCAACCCGTCACCGTCCGTGTCGGGATTAATTCATTATTCTCATTACTAACTACGGTTATCCCTCCCTTTTTTGGAACTACCTGAACGGGGCTAACCCACTTACTGTCTGATATAGGGTAGATAATTCCTGCGTCTAATAGTTTCATAACCTCGCCCTTAACTACTTCTTTCATATTCGGGTTTATACGGCGCTGAGGTTGGATAGAGTTACGCGAATTATCTTCCATTAAAATTTTATGTGTACAGAAAGATGGGCTTATGCCCTTGATATCAGAAATTTGCCAAGCAATAGCCCGGCGATGCTTACGTAGAACTAGAAGAAGTTTATCGTTCTGTGTATCCGTGAGGTAGGCCGAAACGATAACTGGTAACTTGGAGTCTTTTTCTAAGAAAGCATACTTAAGGTGTTCGGGAAGTTCTTTAAGTTCTAGGGTAGGGGGTTCTTCATAAGAGGATTTTGAGATTCTTTCTTTTTCAAAAATAATATCTTCATAAACTTTTTTATAAGGAACGTAATAAGGGGTGGGGCTAGCAGCCAAGACGGCTTCTTGTGCAGATTCAGTGGTAAGAAAAGAGGAAGAACAAAAATCAGAAAACTCTTTTTCAAACTCAGAAAGACAATAAGAAGATTCATCACTTCCTTGCAGTGATTCTGTTGTAAGAGAAGAGGAGCAAAAAGTAGAAAATTCTTTTTCAAAGTCGGCGAGGCAGTAGGAAGAATCATCACTCACGGCGTCTATGAAAAAACATGAGTCATCGTTCGCTAAGGTGTTCTTCATCGAAGGGGTGATCGGAAATGTGACTTCGTCGTCGCCTACTCGAAGAAAGAGCTTACCATTGCTTACGTCAATGATGGCTCGGGAGGTGGCAAGGAAGGGTCGGCCAAGGATCAGGGGAACCTCGACGTCTTCTTCGATGTCCAAAATGACAAAGTCCACCGGGAAGATGAACTTGTCGACTTTCACTAGAACGTCCTCCACTATTCCTAACGGGTACTTGACGGATCTATCGGCTAGCTGGATACTCATACGCGTGGGGTTAAGGCTACCAATCCCTAACTTTTTGAACAACGAAAAGGGCATCAGGTTTATACTTGCGCCTAAGTCGGCTAACGCGTGTTTAACAAAGAGATCACCGAAGACACACGGGATAGAGAAACTACCCGGGTCACTGATTTTCTTCGGCAAACCGTTTGTTAAAACGGCGGAGCACTCGGCGTTAAGCGTGACGTGCGAAAGATTCTCTAACTTCTTCTTGTTTGTGAGGAGGTCTTTAAGATATTTGGCGTATTTCGGCATTTGCGAAATAGCCTCGTGGAAGGGAAGATTAATGTGGATTTGTTTGAAGATTTCTAAGAAGCGGGAGTACTGATCATCTTGACGTTGTCTATTAAGTTCAGAGGGGTATGGAGGAGTTAAATTATTTTTGAAGATGGGTGGTGGAGTGAGATTATTTTCTAAAGTGGGGGTGATTACTTCTTCAGCAGAGGGTGGAAGCGGAGCGGAGCTTTGATTTTTAAAAGCAGAAGCGGAGCTTGCCTCGGGCTCTTCACTTACCATACCGGAGACTTGCTTCCCACTCCGAAGAGTTATAGCTTTCGCTTGCTCTCTCGGGTTGGGTTCGGTATTGGAAGGAAGAGACCCTGCGGGTCGCTCAGAAATTATTTTCGCGAGCTGTCCTACTTGATTTTCTAGACTTTTTACGCTTCCGGTTAACGTTCTTATAGTGGCGTCATTTGTGGTGATATATTTAGAAAGTAATTCCTCCAAGCTTGGAGGTTTTGGGTAATTTTGAAGAAGTGGTGGTGGTGGTGGTTGTGCAGAAAAATCATTTTGCGGAGGTGGGCGCATCGCATTCGATGGATTACTCCATGAAAAGTTCGGGTGATTTCTTAAAGCGGGGTTATAACTATTCGGAAAATTAAAACCAGGCGGATGAAAATTCGCAGCAGAAAAATTATTAAAAGCAGTTCTAGGCAAATTATTAACATAATCTAAATGTTCTGGAGTAGGGGTTGCAGATTCCCATACCTGAGGGGCGGAAGCAGCAGTCATCTCCGTGATTTTTTTGCTTAGGATTTCTACTTGCAGAGCGAGCTGGGAGACGTTGTCCACTTCATAGATACCTGCAGGCTTGTTCGGGCGGGACCTAGGCACATTCCACTGATAAGTGTTCATGGCCATGTCCTCAAAAAGCTCAAGAGCGGCTTCCGGGGTCTTATGATTTAAAGTACCGCCAGAAGCTGCGTCTATCATTTGCTTCGTGCTTTGATTTAGCCCGTTATAAAACGTCTGCACTTGTAACCATACAGGCAGCGCGTGATGTGGGCATCGTCTTAATAATTCTTTAAATCTCTCCCAGGTTTCGTAAAGGGTTTCAGAGTCTATTTGTCCAAAGGCAGAGATGTCGTTCCTAAGTTTTGCAGTTTTAGCTGGCGGAAAATACTTCGCCAAAAATTTTTCAGTTAATTCATTCCAAGTGGTTATGCTATTTTTCGGAAGTGTGTTAAGCCACTGCTTAGCTTTAGTTCTTAGAGAGAAGGGGAAGAGTCTTAGCCTTATCGCATCATTTGTGACACCATTTATCTTGAAGGTGTCGCAAATTTTCAAGAAAGCTAGCTATATGTGCGTTCGGATCTTCATCTTGAAGTCCGTCAAATTGCACATATTGCTGCACCATTTGAATTATGCTAGGCTTTAGTTCAAAGTTATTATTTGCTATAGTAGGGCGGACTATACTCGATTCTGTTCCCTCGAGGTTCGGTCGTGCATAATAGGACATAGTCCTTTGCACGGCCTCATCTACGTTGGGTTCTTCCATTCTTAAAGTATTAAATGACTCGGAGTCCTCAACCGGCACTTGGATGGTAGGACCTTGAAATCGCGATCTTCTCCGAAGAGTACGCTCAATTTCGTGGTCCAAGTCCAAAATAACCGACGGACTCCCGCGGGTCATGCACTAAAAGAACAGAAAAGAAGAAGAGAAAGAGAAAAAGGATAAACTAGAAAGAAAAACTAGATTTAGAAAATTAAATTAAATTTTTTTTTGAAATAGATTTTTTTTTATAGATTAACTCCCGAACTTCCCAAGGACTACCCCGTGAAGGGTTCGCAAGGTACTAGACAAGACAGTGGCGCTTAAAGCCCTTTGCCCTTTTCGAGAGAATTAGGTGGCGTAGAAAAATTGTGAGGTTGGTTTCTATTAAGAGCGGTGATAAAATTTTTTTGATTTTTTTTTTAAAACTTTAAAGAAAGGGGATGAGAAAGAGAAGAGATAAAATTAATAGGTTCGTGTTTTCAAAATATCAACGGAAGTTGGCTCCCCGGCAACGGCGCCAAAAACTTGTTGCGCGCTAGGGTTCGAAGAAATAAACGCAACCGAACTAGCAACCCGATGAGGCAAGTATACCTATCGAATTGTAGCAAGGGGACACAAGTGTCGTATTAAGATCCGGGAACTGTTGGCTAAGCTTACTCACACGAACGCTATTATCTTATCGACGGAAAAACTAGGGTTTTAGAAAATCTAAGTGCAGGGGAGAAAGTAAAGCTATTCTAGAAAAAGAAACACTGCAATTAAGAGGGCTATTAAGTAAACAACTAAGCTAGAACGGAAACTACTGCAGTTAATAAAAGAGCACAATATATGAGATTACTACAAAAGGTAGAACAATATGAAATGGAAATGCACCCGATCGAGATTCACCTCGGCTAAAGACGATTAAGAAAATGCGATAAAAATCTAAACTTAATAGGATAAGGGTCCTTGACCGTGGAGGTTCCTAAAGCTTGAACACGCTTCTCTCGAAGTCGTGCCCAACTGAGTTTAGGAAGGTCCGACCGACTCTCGTCTAAATCGGAGGCCTAAAACTCGCTTTACGCGGTGAACCCCACTATTGGATTTTACTCCAATCCGGGAGATTTGGACGTCTGCCTCTCTCGAGGGGTGCGTACAACTCCCTTTACTCTTGAATGCTCACTTCATTCTTTCGGCCTCTCGGCTAGCCCAGAATGAAAGCAAAGGCGGAGAGTATATATCGAAAATATACCTCCGACCCGTGATAAATCAAGAGTAATTCAAGGCCCTAACCTAAAAAGAAAAGATTAATTAAAACATCATAACATAATCGCTCTAACCTCGGATCATCAAGATCGAGTACAAGGAGGATTAGTTAATCATAATGGAGTGAAGGGGGAAGATGAGTAGAAAAGCATAAGAAGAACACAAACTAAAAAAAAAACACTTTTATTAATAAAAAGGGCAAGTTACACTATTGAAAATTAAAGTTACAAGTGCATGAAAATTAAACCCTATTCTAGCCCTACATTAAGCACTAAGCAAGAAGAAAATTACATTAAAAGCTAGCACAAACTATGATTAAACTAGGGTTAACCAAAAAGTACAAAGAGAGGGGGAGAGAGAGAGAGAAAGCATGAAAAAGGATCAAGAAACAAAGGGGCAGCACCTCCCCCACTCAACCAAAGCTTGCTGAAATGGGGGGGAGGGGGGCTCAATTTATAGATTTTTTCTCGGGTTGGTCACGCCCTCCGACACGCCCTAGGGGGGGCGTGTCAGGGGGCGTGACAGGTACGGATTTGACCTCGGGCTCTGGATTCTGGCGGGAGGGATGATTGCTTCGGTACGTCGGTGGTCACGCCCTAGGTCACGCCCGTGATAGGGGGCGTGACAGGCATGTCATGTCCAAATCATTGGTCGGAAATCCGTCAGTCGCCGAAAAAGGAGGGTGTCACGCCCATGTCACGGGCGTGACATGGGGCGTGACAGTACTATTTGCGTGCTGAGACGGAACGACATTTAATGCGGCGGCAGGCTTTGCGGCAGAGGGCGACACGCCCATGTCACGCCCGGTGTCACGCCCAAGGAGGGCGTGACAGGGGGGCGTGACAGCGGTTTTGGCCGTTATCTGTCCCTTCCAGCAGGTGTCCTCGGGATCGGGTGACACGCCCAAGGTCACGCCCAAGGAGGGCGTGACAGGGGGGCGTGACAGGCCATTTTGGCGATTTTTCTGAAAACCTGCAAAAAGACAGGAAAAAGTTAGTGGCAATAAAATTTACATAAAAAGGATAAAAATAAACTAATAATAGACATAATTTGTACAATATAAAATATAAAATACGATAATAGTTTAGGCTACAAAACGTATTATCAAAAATCAATTACTCGAGTATAGAAACACTTACTCGAGTATGAAAAGAAACTACTCGAGTATGAATACTTGAACTTGCAGAGAAGAGAAGAAATAGATCTACTCGAGTATGATACATGATTTACTCGAGTGATTAAGTTACTTACTCGAGTATGAAAAGAACTTACTCGAGTAACTAACTAACTACTCGAGTATAGATCTATCTACACGAGTATTCAGAGCCTACTCGAGTAAGTCTAACTGATTACTCGAGTATGTCTCACTAACTACTCGAGTATGTATAACTAGCTACTTGAGTATTAAGTCTGATACTCGAGTATAAAAAGGGTTTACTCGAGTATTTTGGACTTAGAAATATTTTCTGAGGAAATTAGCTCCAATGCTTCTGTCCATCAATCCAAGTGCATGAATGAGAAGTGTATCCCAATAGAGAGGCTATATATAGGCCAACACTTTGGATCACACAATGAGGGATTACATTGCATGGTCCTGTGTTTGGTGACCCATTATAGACTGACATTGGTCTACACTTGGCAATTAGAACCTGCACACATACAACTCAAACACCAAATCAAATACATCTTAATTCATCTTAGTTCAAGGTCTGACCTCCTACAAATCTGAGGTATTGTGGAGACAAACCCCAACAATTACCTTCAATCTCTACTGAAGTGCCACCATCTACTTCAGTTGAAGTTCCATCTACTGCATCTCATCTTCTTGATTCCTCCAAAATTTTCCATGCATCACCACCAGCATCTCCACTCCCTCCTCATCTTGCTATGATCTCTCATCCTACTTTTGATTTATTGGCTTCTGAGCTTTCCACTCCTCCTCAGTCTCGAATTCTTCATTTAGATCATGTTGATCTTCCTGCATCCACCCATCAGTCTCCAGTTCACTCTCCATCTCATCAAGAATACACCATCCCTGCTGTTCATCCATCTACTATGATTCCCCCACCTTCATTTGAAATCACCCCAGCCTTCATCTCAAGCATCCTGGAGTTAATTACTCCTTCAATCAAAATCAAGATTGAAGAGGCAATTGCTCCCCTTGTATCCTCCATCTCTTCTTTGACTGCCGCCATCCAAGCCCTCTCAAAATCTGCTGAGCCCTCTTCATCTAGGGGCCTAGTTTCAGTTTCCACTGAAATCAGGCAGGGGGAGATGCTCTATGAAGATGCCTTTGAACTGCCCTTGGCCTCCCTTCCAGCAGATCCTCAAGCAGATGTAGAAAAAGAGAGAAGAAGCAGTACCTCCTATGTCTGAAAAAGATATTTCTGATGCTATAATGAAATCTGAATTTGTTGTCAAAGTTTGCCTAGAAGAATTCTCCACTCCCCTGGTTGAGCTCTACCTAGAAGGAGTCATTACCTCCTTCCTAGATGAATTATGGGAGTTAGGACATTCAAAGGAAAATCATGAAGGGTATCCCGTTTACTCATTTTTTAGACATGATAACTGACATGTTAGTATGGGAATACGTAGAAGGAATGATATAATGTCATTTAGCAAATTTGTGTTCATAATACTACAGATATAATGGAAGAAGTATTAGCTATTCAAGTGCTTGATCATCAACCTGCTCTAGAAGTTCAACCTGATCCAGAACCAACTGTTCAAGATCCTGAGGCTGCTTAGCAAGCTCATTTAGCAGTACAAGAAGAACTGGTCTCCATGATAGTTACTGATGAACAAGAAAAGGTTTCAGAAATTCAAATGGAAAAGTCTACTGTCTGGGATGACACTCCTGGATTAGATCTAGACACTCTTCTAGCACAGGATGCCCTGGAAGAAGAGTTAGAAAGAGCTGCCTTAAAAGAGAAAGAAAAAGCTGTGCTAGAGGCGTTTGATCCTTATGATCATCCTCCTTCTTCAAACTCTGAGGATGAGGATGATTCTGATGAATCTGAAGACTCCAAGAGAAAGAAATCTGCAAAGAAGAAAAGAAAAGCTGTGGCTCCTCCTCCTCCAAATCCTGATAATGATATTCCCTATTATTTCTTGAAAGTTATTGATCCCAAATCTAAAGAATTTCAGCATTGGATGTCATTTTCTAAGAATCAGCAGAAGTTAAGGAAGAAGTCTAAGAGGTATGACAGTCCTGCTCCAAGATGGACTCCTAGTGGTCCTCCTCCTCCACCTCCCAGTGCAGGAGCCTCTGGAAACTTATCTGCAAATCCTTCTGCTCCGACTGATAGGTTTACCCCATCCCAGTCTTCTCAAAGGAAAAGCTATTAAGGATATCAAGGCAGGTCGCATTCTGGTTATCAAAGACATGATGCTGATGCAAAGGAACAAGTGAAGGAGGTGGTTTATTAAAAACCAACATTTTCTCCTCCTCCTTCCAAAGAAATCAAGAGCACATCTTCTTTAAAGCCAAATCATGCAGTGAAAGTTGTTTCAAAAGGTAAAAGAATTATTTTCTCTGAAAAATCAAGTAAGAAATTTGCTGAGTTTGCTCCTCCTTCTTCTCTAGTTATTCAGGAAAAAGAGCCTGCTGAAAGCCTGCTAGATATGTCTATTAAATTTAAAGCTGTGAAACCTGTAGATTCAACTTGTGAAAATGTGTATGAAAGCCAAGAGCTTGATCCTGATTACAGGATGGCTAGATTTCTTGAGCTAGTTTGATTAGCCCAAATTAGGAAAGCTAAAGCTGAAGGTAAAGATACTGCAGGATTAACAACTATGTCGAAATCCAGAATGAAGGAGCTTGATAAATTCTAGGTTAGACCTGAGGTATTTGACCCTTCAAAATACATGGAAAAGCATCCTGAAGCAGTTGTTCCAAGGGCATCAGAATCTAAAATCATTGGAGAGCAAGATCTAAAGCTGTCAAAGAAAGAAGCTCTAGACCCTTTTAGGAAAATTACTTTTATTCCTAGTTCCTCTGAACCTAAACCTACTTCTGAAGCTCCTTAAAATTTCATTGATTGACAGTTATTTATTTGTCTTTTTGATTGATGTTATCTGCTGCTTAGCTATTTCCCTTCCTGCATTTTATTTAGTTTATTTTCAGTAATTTGTTTTGTGTGTTTTGTTGTTGAGAGACTTAACTCAAATAGGGGGAGATTGTTGGTACCCTAGTTTGGATTTGAGTTCAGTCCTCTCTTTCTGTCTCTTGACCCAAGATTTATCTATGGACAAAGGTTAGTTGTTTAGTTAGTTTGCTCTAGATTTAGAGTTATCACTTTTCCAGATGAAAATTTGGTTAAGTTGTTTTTTGTTCGACTATGGTCGAACGTCGCTCGACTATCGTCTATCGACTGTTCGACGATCGTCTATAAGTTGGTCGACGTTTGTCTATCAGCAGATCGTCTATATCTGAGTTAGTTCAACTCTTGTTAGTTCGACGTTCTGTGGAATCTGCCTCGCCGATCGTCGAACCCCGCTCGACTTTTTCTGACCAGACAGATTTCTTGATAGTTCAACTATCTGCTTGGATAGTTCAACTATCTGATAGTTCGACTATCTGTTTGATAGGTCGACTATCTGTTTTTTTTGATAGTTTGACTATCTGTTTGATAGGTCGACTATCTGTTTTTTTTGATAGTTTGACTATCTGTTTGATAGGTCGACTATCTGTTTTTCTTTGATAGTTCGACTATCTGTTTGATAGGTCAACTATTTGATAGCTCGACTATCTATTCTGATAGGTCGACTATCTGCTGTGGTAGTTCGACTATTTTCTTTGGTAGTTCGACTATCTGTATCGTTCGACTATCTGTTTGATAGGTCGACGATCTCTGTGCTTCGGTCGACGATCTCCGAGGGTCGTTCGACGTTTTGCTGTATATCGTTAGTAATTTTGTCCTCTTCTATTTTATGATTTATTTCATATTTATTTGACATATTATTTCAGTAAATTTGTGCTATTATTTCCAGGCAATCTCTGCTCCATTCCTTATGTATGAGCCAATCTTTATCTGACAAAGTGTTTTGTCTTATTAGTTGAAATATAAATTCTGCTTTATCTGCCAGGCTGTCCTTTATAGCCGTTAGACTCAGAAAGTTTTTTCTGGCTGTAAAGAGTTCTTTCTGATGTGACCTTTTTCTTGCACCCTTCTTATCTGATTGGTTATGCAGCTTCTTAGAAAGCTTTATCCTCTTATAGCATGTCTGTCTGTAGGATTTGTTTTTGCTTTATGCTTTTTGCAGCCCAGATTGCAGATTCCAGATGAAGACAAAGATTCAAACTCAAATTAAAGCCGTTGCAAAGGCTCATATATAAAGAGCTTCTTTTGAAAGAAGAATATATACACAGACAATAATATTCACAGAATACAGATATACATAGATATAAGAAAATATTCAAGCAGTTTACACTCAGCAGCATAGAGATCTACAGCTCTCAGAAATTCTCATTCAATTGAGAAGATCAAATCTCTTCAGCATTCTTCTTCATCCTGAGTTCATCCTGCTTACAGGAAGACTCTCACTCAGAGGCCTTTAGAAGAAGAAGAAGAAGAAAGGAAGCTGTTTGAAGAACAACACCTGTTCCCAATCAAGAATCTTCTTCAAGCTTCTCCTTCAGAACCTCAAGACAATTCTCTGTCTTAGTTCAGAAGAGTTCCTGCACCCTGAAGCAAGACTCCTTCCTGGATATTCTCTAAGCCAGGGGGAGCCTTGATTCTTTAGAGCTATCTAGCTCTGTGCAATCCACTAGCTTCTCTAATCTGTTTAACAATAGAGAAGAAGCCTTAACTCTCTCAACCTCCTGTACAAAAGGTTATTACTCCCTTCAAAAGTGAACCCTTGGTGGCAGGGCACCTGATCAAAAACCTGTGTTGGATTTTGAGCTCCTGATCAAAAGCTCAAAGGGTCTGCTTGATCTACCTGAAGCAGATCAGTTGGTGGCAGGGCACCTGAACAAAAACCTGTAGTGGATTCCTACCAGGGTGGTAGAAGAGTGGACGTACCTATTTAGAGGGAACCACTATAAAATTTCTTGTGTCGTCTGAGCTGCTTATTTAATTTATTATACTGTGGCTATGAGTAGAAATAACTAGGATTGCTAGTTGTTGTGATAGGATCCCAAGCTTAACTGTAATTACAGTTAGCTCTCTCTTGTGCACAACACTTTGTGTTAGGCTCTAGGGTTATCAATATCTATAAACTAATTCTGCAAATTAACTCTAAGGGAGTTGAGTAGGGTGTCATAATTTTTGAATACTCTATTCACCCCCCCCCCTCTAGAGTTGTATCTATCCTCACTTTCAATCCCTTCAGCCTAACAGGCCCTTCCACCAACTCCCTACTCTGACAGGCCCTGCACCATCCCTTCAGGCCATGTCGTCCTGGCCTGGCTTTCTTAGTACAAAACTTGATATTGCTCTATCTGCGGGGTTTCCTCCTAAAAGGGAAGATGTAGCAACTGTTATTCATAAAGACTAAGTTGCTTTCACATCCGCTCCCCCGGTGACTCCTCGACACCGGGCGGAGAAAGGAACAAGGGTACAATATGGTTATATAAGTAGTAGTACAAACAGGTTGTATAGAGTGAACAATATCAATGTAAATAAGCAACACAATAAATGAGTAAACCATCTACTCTAGCAGTTCTATCATCTACAACCGAATATGAAAATGTAAAGCTAAAACAGAAAGTAACTCAACTTATATGAATGCCAATACAGACATATAAGTTAAGGATCGGCTCAACAGTAAAGTAACTCATCGTATAAGAGTTCCCATACAAACTTATACGATGAGGATCTTGTGTATGCAATGTAAAACAATGCCATGAATGCTATGCAATGACTCACCCATTATCACGCACATGCAATTGCTATGTCGACATAGACTTGTAGTTCCCACTTTTCGAGCAGGTAGCTAACCTCTTAGGCGTCAACCGTCGTGCCCAGATGGTGATAGTAGAACGGGCATCTCCACTACTAGGGTGGCATCCACACTACCGAGCCTAGGCCTCCGTATGCCTACACTTTAAGAACACAACAATGGAGCTCACATTCGTACTACGGCTCAGCGGGAGTCTCGGGTAGATGTAAACCAAGAACCAAGCCCTTAACTGGCCTATGTTGTGACCCGGAAGGAGCCTCGGAAAAAGCACGAGGACCAAGCCCAACCATCCACTTAGCACGGAAGGAGCCCCGGGAATGAGCACTGAGGACCAGGCCCAACCGTCCAAAGTCTATCTATCAACTCCCGTCGCTGTGATGACTGGCGAGCCCATGGAACCTACCATACTATCCTTACAACAGGATTACAACACCGCGTGTAGACTCACACCGCATGCAATATCATATCATCGTGGCACGGAAGGAGACTCGGGAATGAACACTGAGGACCAAGCCCAACCGTCCACTTGGCATGGAAGGAGACCCTGGAATGAGCACTAAGGACCAAGCCCAATCATCCAAAGTCTATTCTAAATATTAACAAACTAGTGCGGTCAAACCCCGCACTTCACACCCTTTCACAATCTAGTGTCACATGTACTGAAAGGTTCATCGTCGACATAAAGGCACCTCACATATTCATCGACCATAATACCATTTGTTCATAATAGTCGTTACCAATTATGTACAGTAACTTCAAGCCAAACTCATTGTTATTCAACGCATTACCCTTGCCAAGTACATCCTTATTGATTCACATATTTAAACCTTTCCAACCATCCCAACTCGTCAATCCATTCGTTCTCCAACCTTCACCAAATCACATTGATCAAGTACATTTTACTACATCATTTGTTCATTAAAGGTCTATCCAACAAAAGTAATTATCATAATTTTATCACGATTACTTATAATCTGAACTCAACGAGACATCAACGTTACTGTACCACAATCTCTCCACGAACCCAAAGCCGATAAAAAAATAAACACGAGAATTACATGTGTCGGAATCATTACTTGCAACAACTTCAAACGGGGATTCCCGAGGCTACAAGAATCCGGTGAAGACGTTTAACCATTCGTTAGAAAGGTATTTCAAAGGGCTACGACTTTCATGTTTAGTTGAAAGCCTAGGTCTCGCCGTTTCATGCTTGAAAACGGCCTCAAAAACTACTGCGTGCAGAAAACAGATTTCTGCACGCATCTTAAAGCAAGATGAACGACATCGGCTCATCTTCTTCATCAAACCATACGTTCGAACCATGTCCAGAAATTCCTCCACCCATATTCACTGTCATGAGACAATTTCCTCTTCACGAACCAAGTCCACCATCTACTCAAGGATAGGGGAAAGGTTGAAGACATCAATATCCTTAGGGCACATGCCCTAGAATGGTTTTTTTCTAGGAAATCATCATCTCGCAAGTCAAAACTCTCTTGAGTCGACATCTCTCCAAGAAATAACTACAGATCTAACACTAAGGGAGAGGGGAGGAAACTCATCTTATTTCCGGTGTTTCCACCATTTCAAGCCATGGATCGTGTCATCCTTCTTGGCAACATCTTCTTCTCCTCGGTCGGTGTTAGTTCTTTACGGGAAAAAGATCAACTCCAGCACCTTCTTCCTCTCCTGCAGTTTTCTACAGCAATGGCTTGGAAGGGGAGAGTAAAAATAGCTAGGGTTTTCTGCCCTTTTTATGTGGGAAGTGGATAACTGCATAACCACGTGTCGACCTCTCATTCGACCGCCAATCACTCAGTAAATGAGTCCCTTCAAAACTACGCGACCATAAAAAATTGTCAAAACATGAAATTGAATGATACGGGTAGGGACACGCCTGTGTCACTACCCATGTCCTGCTCGGGAGAATGTGGTCGACGATCGTAGAGCTCCGCTTGACGAATAATCGAACTGCTGTGGACACACATGGGTTTGGGCACACCCGTGTCTCTACCCGTGTCCTACTCTGGAGGAACACGATCGACGATGGTTAGTCGAGCTTTGCTCGATGAATAAACACACAAATGCATACAGGTAAGGACACACCCGTGTCACTACCAGTGTCTTGCTCGGGAAAGAAGGTTGACGATGTTAGTCGATCTCTACTCGAAGAATACACACACACGGGTAGGGACACGCCCATGTATCCACCCGTATCATGCTCGGGAAACACAACAAGGAATTCACATCGTTTCCAGAGTGCCAGAACGTTATGGAAACGCCCGTGTAACACACACACGGGTAGGGACACGCCCGTGTCACACACATACGAGTAGGGACACGCCCGTGTCACTACCCGTTTCCTTCTCTAGAAGTTTCACAAAGAAGGCCCAAAGACACCAGAGTACCACACGAGTATGGACACGTGAAAGACTTGATTTAAAGAGCCTAAACACCTAGAGGGGGGTAAATAGGTTCTAAACTTTTTAAACAAGTTTTATTGGCAAACAGCTAGATAAAAATTTTGCACAGATAATTTAAAACACAGACCACAATTCACAGCACAGCATACACCAGATTTATAGTGGTTCCCCAAGGTATGGGAACATCCACTTTCCCCCTTCGCCTATCCAGTAGTTAACTGGATTCAGGCTAAGTTCTTTCCACTTGCTTGGATCCGCAGATCTTAGAACTCAGAACCAAAATGGTTCTTACAGCTCAGAATTAAACAAGTTCTACCTCAGATTCTTCCCAAGAATCCTACCTCAAGCCTCAGACCTACCTCAGCCTATTTCACTAGGCTTACAAGTCAGACTTTACGCAAGTCCTATACCTCAGGATCTCAGCCCTACCTCAGCCTTTATAATTTCAGGCTTACAACTCAGATCAAACAATAGATCCTACAAGAATTTGAATGATATAAAGATATAAAAAATTCACAAGCTAGATTTCTCTATTGATGTAGCCTTCTTGATTAGTTCTTGAATGAACTTACCCTTCTGATCCAACCTGACTTAGCTTTTCAAACTTCTTGATAGAATAAAATAAGGTGGATCTTCACTTGATGTAGAAGATGATCTTAAGTCACCCTCTTACTTAACTTTAGAATGAATTCTTAATCTTTCTTGCAGACAGCTCTAGATCTGCCTTCGTAAGGGTTTTCCCTGTTCTTCTTGAAGAATTTTCTAGTGTTGTTCTTCTTCTTATGTTGTGTTCATTATCTCATTGTTGTCACAGATCTGACTCTTATATAGAGTTTCCCAATTATTACCGGCTGATCCGGTTTGTAACAACCTTTCTACAGTTCTGACAAAGGTGTCAGACCGGTTGGTTATGACAGCTGTCGAGTCATCAGTCAAGTCATTTGATTCACCAAAGACTTTCCAACTCAGCACATTTCACTCTGCAAACTGCTTAACATGTGTCGACACATATAGGCTAAGTGTTGACACAAGTCTTCATGATGTCGACACAACATTCAATGTGTCGACTCAGTCAATCTTCTGCTTCTCGACACTTCTTCTGTTGTATATGACGACACAAGTCCTGTGTGCCGACATAAGTCTTCATGTTCTTGACATAACTGCTACAGAAAGTTGGCGTTGAGTGTATGTCAGACGGCTTTGAGTGTGTGTCAATAGCGTTGATTGTGTCTAGATGGCATTGAGTGTGTGTCGACACAAGTCCTTTGTGTTGACACAATTGCTGCTGATCTCGACACAGCACTTTGAGGGTTGATGTGTCGACACAAGTCTAGTGTGTTGACACAACTTTTTCCAGTGTCGACACAGCTCCTTGGTGTCAATACAGCTCCTGTATTAAGTGTCGACACAAACTCTGCCTCAGGTGTCGACACAATTCTAGATGTCGACACAGCTACTTCTTTAGGTGTCGACTCAGTTTGAGTGTCGATACAACTTCTTCATAAGTGTCGACTTAACTTTGGTTTCGACACAACTTCTTCACAAGTGTCGACACTTGTATTGGGTGTCGACACAACTCCTTCATAAGTGTCGACACTTGTACTTAGAAAATTTTCTTCAAATTCTTGAACCTTCACAATGTAACTCAAACATCTATCAAATACAAATTGATGCATATCATTAACTAAGATGAGGCTTCTCAAAATCTGGTACATATTTTTCAATATACCCAACAATCTTCCCCTATTTGGAGAATTCATAATCCTTAGTCAAAGATATACATCTCTCATAATAAAACATAATAGAAATAGATATACATCAATTTCACAGCAGGTTCACATATAATCATTGTAAACAACAAGAATTAATACTAAAACTAATTTCATTTAATTCAGAAAAATGATATGTTTATAAGATTTTCTTTTAGAACAGAAAAAACAAAATATTACATTATTCTTTTACATAAGCCTAGCTATCCTATTTCTAACTAGGCTCCTTAATGACAATGCCTTTTCCAGACTTTATCTTAGCCTGCAAAGGAGGTTCAGTATCATCAACAGGTTTCTTTCCTTTCAGAGTTTTTTTCTCCTGTTCTTCATCCTTTATTCTCTGCCTTTCAAAATAGTGAAATGGCTTTGGGAAGTACTTGTTTGGCTCCTGAGCATTAGCACGTAGCTTCCCAGCCTTAGCCGTTGTTCTGTATTGAAGAATGGCTTCCTGCCTAGCCTGATACTTATTCCATTCCTGCTCTAAATACCATTTACCCATATCATGGGTTTTATCCTTCACAGCTTTCCAGGCATTCAGTATAATGTTTTTGGAAGTAGGACTCCATTGCTCAAAGTCTGCCTTCAACTCAGTCTGTTCTCTGAACCTCTTTTTTGATAGATGAGCTTCCTTCTGAGCTTCTATGGAAGCTTCTGACATTTCTACTTTCTCCAGAATGAATTTGTGTGACTATAGTGGAGGACTATACATTTTCTGAACTTCCTCTTGAATCATTTCAAAATCAGCTGGAGGGTAAATCACCTGAGTAACTTCAAGCTAATCTCCTTCAGTATGAGCAGGTTGTATTCCAGACTCAACTACATTGTCATCATCACATAGGGGAGGATATCCAAGAGTTGATATGATGCTATTTGATATCCATTTAGCATGATCAGAGCAGGCTTTGACTACTACTCTCTCCCCCTTTATGACTTCTCTATCAATATGATCCCTCAGATCATCTTTTTGAAATCTGACTTAATTAATAATATAGTCAGTTCCTTCTTTATAATAATCTCTGAATTTTGTCAAGAAATCAGACATATTCTTTTGTGAGGCTTGAAATGTGGCCTGATCAGCAGCTATATCTTCCTTGATCTTCTTTGAGACTTCAGCTTTGATATCAGTTGTTAGAGCATCAATTTTTGTCAAGATAGCATGATGTGAATCTTTAAGATTCTCATTCATTCTTATTTGATTCTCTAGTACATAACCCTGCTTTTCTGCAATATCTTTCACTTGTACTTTCAGATCCTGCTATTGTTTGACCAGGAATACCACATCATTACCTCCCTTATGGAAGCAATCTATCATTTCCTTTTTATTTTGATTAACTTCAAATCTTATAGACTTGATATCCTGGGCCAATTGGAATTGCAACTCCTTGTGAGTTATATCCACATATTTCTCCAGAGATTGTCTTTGCTCATCCAACTTAATTTGCATTTGGACCAGTAGAGAACTGAAGTCCAAGCTTTGAGCAGGTGGTGTTGTGCCTGTTTGCACAGCCTTTTTGTAGCAAGAACACTTTTTCTTTAATGCAACTATTTTTCTTTTCTTAGCCATTGAGGCTTCTTCATCATCATAGTTTCATATGTACTTTATATATCAACTGTGTCCTTATCTATTGGGGCATGCTGATACAGCTCCCTCTCAGTCCTTGGTAAATCTGTTTCTTTGATTTATTCCTCCCCCTAGTCCTTAGCAAATCCTTTTCCAGCTGTGATTGCTCCTCCTCGGTTCTTGCATCAGGTAAATGAGAAAAGAGTTTTTTCATAGTGAACTTTTGATGCACCTGTATAGGAGGAACAAGATTAGCTTTTAAAATAAAAGTTTCTCCCGGAACATTGTTGAGGAGAGTATCACTAGATATCACCAAATTGTTGACGAGATACTTACTGGCTTATCTTGAGCTTAGGTCTCAAAATTTTTTTGTGTTGTATTATTGATTTCAGATACTATGTTCATGACAGTAGTTGCAACAAATTCACTCTCATGGGCAGCTTCAGCCTTGCCTCCCCCTTGGGTAGGTAACTCCGTTTGTTCAGTATTTTCTCCCCCTGGAGTGGAGCCTATCTGTTGTTCTTGGGGCTCACTGCCCACCACTTGATCTTGGAGCTTCTTTTGGTTGCTGGTCTTCATTTGAGCTGAATACTACTTCCTCTTTAGCATAACTAGAGGATTCTGCTTGTTGAATAACTTTCTTCTTCTTTTTATCTTTCTTAGTTTGTTTCTAAGGAGTAGTGACTTCCTTGGTCAGAACCCTATCCCACCTTGACAGAATTCTCACAACCATTCTCCTCATGTGATTGATTTTGGATCCAGCCACTTGTTTCAATACATATGGTATTACTGAAGATAAATATAAACTTAGGATTCTTCCCAGGTTTGGTTTCGTCACTCCTTGGATCTTATCAAACATTACTGCTGCCCAGTCAGTTTTCACTTTGAATATGATCCGTGCCATCAAATTGAACATGTGGACTGAAATTCGATCATTTCCACCAGTCTTATATAGTATCATCTTCCCAACTATTTCTGACAAGAACTTCCCTTGGGAATTAATCCCTTTTCGAGTTATAGATGATCAAACCTTGATTTTAGGGCTCAGCCCGCGCCTAACTTAATGCTCCTATAGTTAGGGATGGGGTTATTTCATTTGTATCATTAACCAAAGGAAGCTGAAGAGATTTCCTAATTGTCTTCAGTGTAAGTTTCATTTGGGAATCCTGGACTATTGCTTTGATCTTCTTCCCTTCTATATCCACGCTTGCTATTGAATAGAATTCCAAAACTTCCTTCCTCCAAATCTTGGTGGTTCAGAGACCATGTACTCCAAACCATTTTCAGAAATTAGGGAAATTACACCCAGAATTTCTTCTGAAGCTGTCGTGAACCCTTCACGAACCAGCTCATATCCTTCATTGACATTGTCTTCTTGATGAGGCGCCATCGACGAGAGAGATGAGAGAGAAAAGAATAGAAGGCCTTTGTCGACAGAAGGTGCAGAGCCAAGAATTCTAAAAGAGTAGTCGATAAGTTTTGGCTTTAATTATTTATAGTATTAGTGTCAAGGGAAGATCAAATGACGGGCCTTAGTCGACAAATCAACATACATGTCTTCAGAAATGACCTAGGTCTCGACAATACTTAGTTTAAGTCGACACGACTATGTATCGACATAATAATGTCTGAGTCGATAATACTTTTATTAAGTCGACACATTTATGTGTCGACATACTTGTGTCAGTGTCGACACACTTGTGTCTATTTCGACACGGGCCATTTAAGTCTCGATAGAGTTGTGTCAACACCAGTTCTTATGTCGACATAGATACTCTTTCTGTGTCGACACATCCTTTTTTTGTGTCGACAAAACATACTGAGTGTGTCGACACAACTTGCTTGTGTCGACACAAACTTTGTACTTAGACAAATTTCTAGTGAAATCTGGAGCTTACATATGCTACTTAAGGAAGCTTGTGCTAACCTATTCTAGGTTCAACATACTAAATTCAATTTTAAAATAATTGAATTTAGTTTCATCCAGAGGTCTTGTAAAAATATCAGTTATTTGATCATATGTTCTTACAAACTCTAGGCTAATATTTTCCTTCTCTACATGTTCTCTGATGAAATGAAACTTAATTTCTATATGCTTGGTCCTATTGTATGATACAGGATTCTTAGCAATAGAAATAGTACTAGTAGAGTCACAAAACAGTGGAATTCTACTTACCTGAATTTCATAGTCTTCAAGTTGATGTTATATCCACATCAATTGTGCACAGCAGCTACCTGCAGCTATATATTCTGATTCAGCCGTTGATATAACTACACTGGTTTGCTTCTTGCTGCTCCATGACACCAGCCTCCCACCAAGGAATTGACAAGTTCCTGTAGTACTCTTTCTGTCTTCTATGCATCCAGCAAAGTCTGCATCTAAGAAACCAGATAGAATGAAATCCTTATTCTTAAGGTACCAAAAGCCTAGATTAGGTGTGCCCTTAAGATATCTCAATATTCTCTTAGCTGTAGTATAATGAGATTCCTTTGGGAAACCTTGGTACCTAGCATAGACACATATTGCTTACATGATGTCAGGTCTACTAGTAGTCAAGTAAAGTAGGGAGCCAATTATCCCTCTATACAAAGACTCATCAATAGGTTTCCCTGCCTCATCTTTGCCTATAAGCATACTTGTTCCCATAGGAGTTTTCATGGTAGAAGATGAGTCCATACCATACTTCTTAATCAACTCCTTGGTGA
Source organism: Platanthera zijinensis (assembly GCA_039513925.1). Classification (NCBI taxonomy): domain Eukaryota; kingdom Viridiplantae; phylum Streptophyta; class Magnoliopsida; order Asparagales; family Orchidaceae; genus Platanthera; species Platanthera zijinensis. Next base: position 32,187,009 of record CM077091.1, on the reverse strand, counting down.
ACTTAGACTGAGATATGGACAAACCACTATCAGTCTGTCTAACTTGAAGTCCCAAGAAGAACTTCACCTCACCCATACTGCTCATCTCAAACTTTCCTTGCATAAGTTTGGCAAACTTTCTAAAAGGTTGTTTTCAGTAGAACCAAAGATAATGTCATCCACATATATCTGGACTAGTATTATCATGCCTTTAGATTCCCATTAGAATAGAGTTTTGTCTATTTTTCCTCTAAAGAATTTATTCTCAATAAGGAAAGCAGACAAGGTCTCATACCAAGCCCTTGGAGCTTGTTTGAAACCATATAAAGCTTTCCTAAGCATATATACATAATCAGGAAAGTGAGAATCTACAAAACCTGATGGTTGTTCAACATAGACTTCCTCTTTTAAATCCCCATTCAGAAATGCATATTTCACATCCATCTGGTATACCTTGAACCCTTGATAGGCAACATAGGCTAAAAATACCCTTATAGCCTCCAGGCTTGCCACTGGAGCAAAGGTTTGATCAAAGTCAATACCTTCCTCTTGCCTGTAGCCTTTAGCTACCAGTCTGGCCTTGTTCTTGACTATGGTGCCATTCTCATCAAGCTTGTTCCTGTAGATCCACTTAGTTCCTATTATGTTGTGATCCTTAGGTTTAGGCACCAGTTCCCAAAATTTACATTTTCTGAACTGACTGAGCTCTTCTTGCATAGCATCATTCCAGTTAGAGTCTTGCATTGTTTCTTCAATCTTCCTGGGTCCTATTTGAGAAAGTAAGCTATAACATAGAACTGTGTTCATGCTCTTACTCCTAGTTAGAACCCCTTGACTTGCATCACCAATGATTTGGTGAGCTAGATGATCCTTTAGATGTATTCTAGGTGGAGGAAATCTGTCAACATCATGGATTTCTTCAATTTACTCAACTTGATGCCCCACATTGTCTTCTTCATCTAGTGGGACTTGTTCTCCCCCTGGATAGCTTGCATCTTTTTCTTCATCCAACCTGGCAGGAACTTCATCATTGATGGTCAACTTGTCCAGCCTATTTGTTAGACTTGTAGAACTAACATAAGAACTAGACAATTCATTGTTAATCAATCTAGACTCATCAAAAACAACATGGACTGAATCTTCTACAACTTTAGTAGTCAGGTTGTAGACCTTGTATGCCCTACTGTTATTTCTATACCAAACAAATATCCCTTCTAGGGATTTGGCAGCAAACTTTGTTTGGTAGTGTTTACAATTAACTAGGAGATAACACTTGCTACTAAAGATTCTGAAATAAGAAATGTTTGGTTTTCTGCCCTTCAAAATCTGATAGGGAGTCAACTTAAGTTTCTTATTTATGGATGCTCTATTGAGAACATGATAAACAGTGTTTACTGCCTCAGCCCAGAAATTTTCAGGGAGAGTAGTATCACTGAGTAGTGTTCTACCAGCCTCAATAAGAGTTCTATTCTTTCTTTTAGCAATTCCATTTTGCTGAGGTGTTCTAGGTGAGGAGAACTCCTGATGTATCCTAGTTCTTCACAGAATTTTTTCAAACATTCAGACTGAAATTAAGTTCCATGGTCACTTCTGATTTTGACCACTGAATTATTAAATTCATTCTAAACCTTTCTAACAAAAGTCTGGAAAACACTAGGGGTTTCAGATTTCTGCCTTAGGAAGAACACCCAAGTGTATCTAGAATAGTCATCCAAAACAACTAGTGTATATACTTTCCTACCAAGAATGTGAACTGGTATAGGACAAAACAAATCCATATGTAAGATATATAAACATCTCAATGAATCTTTGGCATCTAGTGCAGGAAAAGAGGACTTGGTCTATTTGCCCTTTTGGCAAGCTGAGCACACTCCCTCTTTAATGCACTTGACTTGAGGACCATTCCTCACCAGACCCATGCTAAACAACAGTCCTATGGAATTATAGTTCAGATGAGCTAGCATTTTGTGCCATTTGACACATAGTGAAGCTTTCTCATCAACAACTAGGAAAATAGGTGAGTTGTTCAACTAACAATATAGGTTAAGGCAATATACATTTCCTTTCCTAGTACCAGTCAAAATGATCTCTTGATCACTTGACCTCTTAATTTGGCACTCCCCTTTGTGAAAGGAGATGTCATAACCTAGATCATTAAGCTGACTTATGCTAATCAGGTTATGTTTCAGACACTTCACATAAGCCACTTTAGTGATAGTAATTGAGTCACAAGAAATGTTACCAAATCTTTTGATGACTCCTTTTTCTTATCCACAAAAGATGACTTTGGGAGCATTCTCTATGGGTACATAGTCCCTCAATATTCTTCTTGTTCCAGTCATGTGTTTGGAACACCACTATCCAAGTAGAATATAGGGGTATGGTCACTTGGATTCACCTACATCAAATAAAGAATCACTTACCCTTAGAACCCAAATTTGCTATTGGGCCCTATGTCCTTGTTAGTTTGCAATCCTGCAGCTGTTCCAATAGGAAAACTACTCTTGATTTTAACACTTGTGTTAAACCAACAATCCATGGCAAAGTGGCCCACCTTGCCACAACACCAACACTCAAATATATTATACCTTCTCTTAGGTACAGACTTTGCTACTTTGTTACCAGCAGTCTTGTTATGTGGTGGTGCTGGAGCAGCAAACTTCGAGAATTCCCCTTGTACATGATGGGCATGCCTATAAAGTGGCCTATTGACATTTCCACCTTTTCCCATGAGATTTCCATACTAACAGTGACCATGAGTAGTGTCATGATCATACCTGTTTGTAGGTTTTACAGCTAGAAGCTGAACTGGGGCTTACCTTTTTTATGTGAATTGGTGGCCCTAGTTTTTCCCTTAAAACCTAGACCCATCTCCCCTTTTTGTGAAATGAAATTGTCTTTTAAGGGTAAGATAGATTTTGGCTTCGAGAAATTAGCCACAAGCTCTCTTTCTTGCTGAAGTTTTGCCTCCAGTTTCTTGATATGATTCTCCTTGAAAGAGATTGTGCCCATCTGAATAACAATAATGTTTTTTAGTTTGGCAACCTCATTCAATTTTAGATCTAATAGTTTTGTTGAATCTGCTGCAGCCAGCATAAGAGACTCAATCTCCTTGGACTGCTCTTTGATAAGAAACATGCTCTTCTTCAGAGCATGCAACAACCCAACATACTCATTAATGAGGTGATGTACATCCCCATCAGAATCAGAACCATCCCCTTCTCTTGAAGTTGATGTTACTGATTTTGATCCAGTAAAATAATTAAAATCTAAGGGAGAAATGTATATCTTACTAGGACCAGCCTGTTCCTGGCATTGATCATTTTCTGATAGGGCCATCAGCCCTCTACAACAATGTTCTTCCACTCGATTAATGGAGTCCAGCATTTGTAGGAATTCTAACTCCTTAGAATCCTCTTCAATTGAGAATAGCCCAACATATGCTTCAGCATCTTCTTCTTCTCCTGATTCAGATGATGATGAATCTATCCAGCTCTTCTTCTTCTGGGAAACAAGGGATTTTTCCTTCTTGCCTTTTACTTGCTATTTCTTCTTGTATTTTGACTCATTCCTTTTGTCAGGACAGTCAGCTATGACATGTCTTTTCTTGTTGCAACAATAGCACGCAATCTTATGATTAGATTGTTTACTAGATTTAGAAGCATACCTGTCCTCCTTGGGAGTCTTCTTTATCTTGTTGTACTCATCCTTGGAAAAGGATGTAAAAGTTCTGGTTCTCCACTTCTTCTTCTTCATGAATCTTTAGAACTGCCTTGTGAAGGTTACAAAATCCTCATTAGAGGTGTGACTGTCTGATGAGGTGTTGTCAGGAATACCTTCTTCTGCATCAGCACTCTTTCTAGGAGGAGAAGGAGATTTTCTCCTGCCCTTTCTTGTGCCATCAGCCTTGAAGGAAACTGACTTTTCCTTGTGTTCAGATCTGCTGCTCTTCTCTTCCTTCTTCCTGGCTGTAAGCTGCATTTCATATGAAAGTAACTTTCCAAACAGTATGGGAGGAGGTGTGTCGGCCAGCCTTGCTGCCTCTCTGATGGCACAAATCTTGGTGTCCCAATCCTTTGTCAGAGATCTCAGAAACTTGTCATTCAGTTCATAAGTGCTAAAGACTCTTCCATAAGTCATAAACTCGTTTACAATCCTGAAGAATTTCTTGTAGCATTCAGTTATGTTGTCATTCTTAGCTGGTATAAAGCTCCCATAGTATTGATTTAGCATAAACTTCTTATCCTCTCTGACATCTTTTGTGCCCTCCATGTAGATAATAAGGGAGTCCCATATTTCCTTGGATGTTTTACAGTGTACTAGATTCTGAAAGGTTGCATCATCTATAGCACTTACAATGATATTTTGTGCCCTTTTGTTTAGAGTTGCCAGAATGATTTCATCCTTTGTCATTGTTGGGGCTGCCGCTAAGTCCTCTCAGTTATCTCAGAAAAACTCTTAGGAGTTTTAACATTTGCATCAAGGACTGATACCTTCATGTGAATGAAGGGGCCTTCCTGTACTATGATATAGATTCTTGGATCAAATGCTTTCATAAACAACCTCACCCTTTCCTTCCATATACCAAAGGATTCTTTCCTGCAGATTGGCAGTTTCATAGATCCAAACTCCTTTTGATTCTCATTTGAACCCATTCTTGATATCTGTTATTTGCCTTGGAGATTCACTCAGACTGTTAGGTCAATCTTTGAAGAACCTCCCTATGATACCACTTGAAATACTTGATTTCAAGAGCCTAAACACTTAGAGGGGGGGGGGGGGTGAATAGGTTCTAAACTTTTAAACAAGTTTTATTGGCAAACAGCTAGATAAAAATTCTGCACAGATAATTTAAAACACAGACCACAATTCACAGCACAGCATACACCAGATTTATAGTGGTTCCCAAAGGTATGGGTACATCCACTTTCCCCCTTCGCCTACCCAGTAGATAACATGATACAGCCTAACTTCCTTCCACTAGCTTGGATCCGCAGATCTTATAACTCAGAACCAGAATGGTTCTTATAGCTCAGACTTAAACAGGTCCTACCTCAGATTCTTCCCAAAAATCCTACCTCAGGCCTCAACCCTACCTAAGCCTTTATCACTAGGCTTACAAATCAGACTTTACACAAGTCCTACACCTCAGGCTCTAAGCCCTACCTCAGCCTTTATAATTTCAGGCTTACAACTCAGATCTAACAATAAATCCTTTAAAAAATTGAATGATATAAAAATACAAGAAAATTCACCAGCTAGATTTCGCTATTGATGTAGCCTTCTTGATCAGTTCTTTAATGAACTGACCCTTCTAATCCAACCTGACTTAGCTTTTCAAAGCTTCTTGATAGAACAAAATAAGGTGGATCTTCACTTGATGTAGAAGATGATCTTCAGTCACCCTTTTCCTTAACTTCAAAATCAATTTTGAATCTTTCTTGCAGACAGCTCTGGTTCCGCCTTCGTATGGGTTTTCCCTGTTCTTGTTGAAGAATTCTCTAGTGTTGTTCTTCTTCTTATTTTGTGTTCATCATCTCATTGTTGTCACAAATTTGACTCTTATATAGAGTTTCCCAATTGTTACCGGCTGATCCGGTTTGTAACATCCTTATGACAGTTCTGACAGAGGTGTCAGACCGGTTGGTTATAATAGCTGTCGAGCCATAAGTTAATTCAGTTGATTCACCAAAGACTTTACAACACAGCACATTTCACTTTGCAAACTGCTTCACATGTGTCGACACATATATGCTAAGTGTCGACACAAGTCTTCATGATGTCAACACAGCATTCAATGTGTCGACTCAGTCAATCTTCTGCTACTCGACACTTCTTCTGTTGTATATGTCGACACAAGTCCTGTGTGTCGACATAAGTCTTCATGTTCGTGACATAACTGTTGCAGACAGTTGGCGTTGAGTGTATGTCAGACGGCTTTGAGTGTGTGTCGACAGCGTTGAGTGTGTCTAGATGGCGTTGAGTGTGTGTCGACACAAGTTTTGTGTGTCGACACAATTTCTTCTGATCTCGACACAACACTTTGAGGGTTGATGTGTTGACACAAGTCCAGTGTGTCGACACAGTTGCTTCCAGTGTCGACACAGCTCCTTGGTTTCGACACACTCCTGTATTAAGTGTCGACACAAAATCTGCCTCATGTGTCGACACAATTCTGAATTTCGACACAGCTGCTTCTTTAGGTGTCGACTCAGTTTGAGTGTCGACACAACATCCTCATAAGTGTCAACTTACTTGGGCGTCGACACACCTTCTTCACAAGTGTTGACACTTGGCTTGGGTGTCGACACAACTCCTTCATAAGTGTCGACACTTGTACTTAGAAAATTTTCTTCAAATTCTTGAACCTACACAATGTAACTCAAACATCTATCAAATACAAATTGATGCATATCATTGACTAAGATGAGGCTTCTCCAAATCTGGTACATATTTTTCAATGTACCAAACGAAACACCCATGTCACTACTCGTGTCCTACTCTGGACCAACTTCTCCTCCCTTACACAAGTGTAAGCCTAGCGGCCAGCACTCCCTGAGCCCAAGTAAGCTCTTTTGACTTAAAAGTGCGCACGAGGGGCCTAGCACGAATTTGGACGTTATAAATCCGATAAAAAAAATAAAAGATTTCATCCCCGAAATCAGGCTAAGGCTATGGGAAGAGAAAAGCATGAACTAAAATAAAATATGCTTTTTAAAATTACCTTGTGGAAACAACTCCGAGTATCACTTTTATTTTAAGTCCACCGGCTCCCATGTATACTCCTCCTTCTCATGGTTAGAGCACATCACCTTTACCAAAGGAACACTCTTACGGCACAAAATCCTTGTCTTGTTGTCTACTATCCGCACCGGCTCTAGTCATACAGATATATCGGTTGCTACTACTCCATCAATGGTGGGAATATGTTTATCAGGCCGCAACAGGGCCTTTCAGAGAGACGACACATGGAATACGTCATGAAAGTTCTCCAGATCTGGTAGTAACTCCAACTTGTTGGCCAAAGGGACAATCTTTTCCAATATGGTGTAAGGTCCAACGTACCTTGGGCTAAGCTTCTTCACACCACGTACCCGTGACACTCCATGCATCGATTGGATTTTAAGGAACTCTTTGTAACCCACCTGAAATTCTCCTACCCAGTGCTTTGCATTATAATATTTAGTCTGCCGACTTTGGGCCTCAAGCATGTGGTCCCGTATTAGTTTAACAACCGCATCGGAATCATTGATGTACTCAATTCCTAAAACTTTTGGGTCTTCATCTTGTACCCATGACAAGGGGGTTCTACACCTTCTTCCATAAAGGGCTTCATGGGGTGCCATCCCGATAATGGCATGGTAACTATTGTTATAGAAGAATTCCATGAGGAGTAAGAGCCTTTCCCATTGATCTTCTCTATCCAACACACAAAGTCTCAATAGGTCCTCCAATGTTTTTATGGTCCTCTCAGACCGCCCGTCCATATGAGGATGAAATGATGTGCTAATGGTAAGGCGTGAACCCAAATACGCCTGTACCGCCTTCCATTCTTTAGAGGTAAACCGACAATCCCGGTAAGAAACAATTGTCCTTGGTATGCTATCATACCGTACAAACTGCTCCACAAAGAGGCGTACCAAAACATCCACATGAGCTTACTTCTTCATAGAAAATAACCTGGCTACCTTTGTCAGGAGGTAAACGATTACCCATATCGAATCATTCCCTGAGCGTGAGCAAGGCAGTCCGTGGATGAAGTCCATGGAAACATCCTTGAACATCCACTCGGGGATGGGCTATGACTGTAATAATCCACTGGGGCTTTTGCATTCCGCCTTCACACTTTGACAGGTCTCGTAGTTGACGCCATATAGATAGTGTCTCCAAACCTTCAAGGCGAACACAACTGCTTCCAATTATAAATCATGTACTGGATAGTTGGTTTCATGCTTCTTCAACTATCTTGAAGCATATGCAATCACATGCCCGTACTGCATCAATATTGCTCCCAACCCTTGATACGACGCGTCAATATAGACTTGAAATCTTTCCTTACCGGATGAAAGGGATAGGATGGGTGCGGATGTAAGTCTGTCCTTCAGTTCCTACAATACAGCTTCACACTGGGGTGTCCACTCATATGGCACACCTTTCTTTGTCAAAGTAGTAAGAGGAAGGGAAATCTTTGAGAACCCTTTTACAAACTTGTGATAGTACCCGGCAAGTTCAATGAAGCTCCGCACATCGGCCGCTGACTTCAAGGGCGACCACTCCCTCACGACACTCACTTTGGCCGGATCCACAGCTAGTCCAGCCCCACTGATGACATGGCCCAAGAAGGCAACCTCTTGGAGCCAGAATTTGCATTTGCTAAACTTGGCAAACAAGGCGTGCTCTTTTAGCTTCCTCAGTACCAAGGTCAGATGTTCGACATGCTCTTACTCTATCTTTGAGTAGACCAAAATGTCATCGATGAAAACGATGACAAAGATATCTAGATAAGGCTCGAATACTTTGTTCATCAAACTCATGAAAGCTGAAGGGGCATTTGTGAGCCCAAACGACATCACAGTGAACTCTTACAATCCGTACCTTGAGCTAAAAGCCGTGTTCTGAATGTCCTCCTCTTGAATCCTTAACTGATAATACCCCGAGCGCAAATCAAACTTTGAAAACCAATGCGCTCCTACCAATAAGTCGAACAACTCGTCGATCCGGGGTAGCGGATAAGTGTCTCATAACGTCAGTCGGTTGAGCTCCTGATAGTCCATGCATAATCGTAAGGTTCCATCCTTCTTCTTAACGAACAGAATAGGGGCTTTCCAAGGTGATGAGCTTGGGCGAACAAACCTTCATTCCACCTGTAACATCCCATTTCCGGCTAGACCCCTAGGAGTCGGTTGGTCGTGACAGAACCCCAAGGAGCACATAAAATTGAAATAAAGCGATCAATATTCGGGTCACGGGTTGGTCACGCCGTGACCGACTCGTCACGCCCGTGACTTGGGCGTGACTACTTCGATGATCGTCGATCTCTACGAGACGATCGTCGAACGTGCTGCCTGGGCATGTCATGCCCGTGACCAAGGTGTCACGCCCGTGACTAAGGCGTGACTCCTCCCACGATCGTCGATCGTCGTGAGACGATCGTCGACCTTGCAGCCCGGGCATGTCACGCCCGTGACATAAGTGTCATGCCCGTGACCTAGGGCGTGACCAGCCTTCGGCGACCGTCGAGCTCAGTTCGACGCTCGTCGACCTCAGGAATTGCCGTCCGGGCCTGTCACGCCCGTGACCTAGGTGTCACGCCCGTGACCTAGGGCGTGACCACCATTCGATGACCGTCGATCTCAAATCGACGATCGTCGGCCCAGTATTAACCACACGGGCCTGTCACGCCCGTGACCCAAGGTGTCATGCCCGTGACCATCCATAGACGATCGTCGATCTCAGTTCGATGATCGTCGAACCCAGAATTGGCTATCCGGGCCTGTCACGCCCGTGACCTATGTGTCACGCCCGTGATATTGGCCGAAACGACGGTTCAGGGCCGAAATTATTCTAACACGTGTGGAAATAAATGCGGGTGTGGGAAGTTACACTAGGAGTATTTATGGGCCGTTTCCTTCCTTAATTATTTAAATAAATAAGGAAAATGTTGGTCCAATAGGAAATCACCACCTGGCGAACACCTCTTCGTTTTCCAGCGTTGCCCTGCATCATAACCGAAGCGTTAAGGGGAGGAGCCTTCATGGCCATTAAGGCTTTACCCATTCATCTTCCCCACCTTCTGACTTATAAAAGCCCACTTGGGGCAAGAGTAGAAGGTTACACGCTCAAGTAATCGGATCAGATCCTTGTTCTTGCTGTAGGAGAAGTTCAGCAATGCCACCACCGCGCCCTGGCACCCCGTCGTTCTTCTTGCCTTCAAACCGCGAACAAGGTCCTCCTCTGCTCCTTCTCTTTCATGGGTAGATCTTAGGATTCTTAGAAAAGAGGTTCGCGCTTAACGGAGCCAGACCCGTCTCTCGTTTTCATGGGAAAACCATGTAAATGGTATTTTTTGAGTTCGCCGGAAACCGCCACCTCCGGCGGCCAAACCACCGCCGACCGCTAGCCATCGCCTCAACGAAGGTGGTGGTGGTGGTGGCTGGCCAGGGAAGTGACCGGACTGCCGGCGACGGATCAACGGAATGCTTACAGGAAAAATGGTTTTCTGTCTGTTTTCGAGTTCATGAAGAAGATGACAGTAGAACCAATATTATATTACCTAGATTATTATATATACATAATGGAAAAATAGATTATTTGTAAATATATTTTGAGGCTGCAAAAACGAGGTACTTAGAGGCCGAATTAGGAAAAATAGACCAGTCTCAAAAGTTTGTAGCCCTCTGGGTCTACTTTAATTTAAAATTTATTTTATTCAATTTGGGTGAGTGGTTTGACCACAGCACTCATTTTGGTGGTATCAAGACTTAGGCTAACCAGAAATTGAAATGGTTGCCCACGGTCATTAACATGTCCAAATGACTTGAAAATTTGGGCTGGAGGTCTATAATAGTATGTCGAGAGCTGTCCAAAAATGAGAATTTTTTGGAGAACTTTTGCCTAAGTTTTTGTAAAATTTTAATAAACATTATTAAATTAATTAGGAGATGAAATTAAGTCCAAACTCCCCCATATTTTGGGTGGTGGTCCCTGGCATCAATGTTAAGATTGTACAAAATTTCAACTCAATTGGTCGAGTTTTGAATAGGGATGTATCAAGTCCTAGATAGGTCTTGGTGAGGGGTACTTTGGGAAAAGTACAATTGGAAATGGAGTGGACAAATCTCCTCAAAAGAGGCTGAAGTTGTGGCCACTGATTTGTTAAGTCTATGTCTACCCTCTTGGGTAACATGGTGTGGAATTAGGGTGGATTTTACCCTAAGAGATCGGCTCAAACCAAGTGTGTGGTAGTTTGAGGTTTGTGAAGGACATAGGAGCAAAAGCTCTTGTATGCCCTTGAATTTGGAGGAGAGTCTGGCATGATATGCTGAAAACTCTCTGGTTGAAATGTGAAGCATTGGAGGTAATTAGGTAACTCGGAAGTTGAGATTTTGGTTTAGGATATAATATGTATTTTAGATATTTTAAGCACTAAATCTAAACCAAAAATTATGAAACTCGGGAGGAGGGAGTTTTAGGATGTTTAGACTTATGATAATTTTCCTGGAATTTTATGATTGATAATTATTATACTTCATGTGTTAAGGATTATTTGCCCGGACTTGTTTTTCATTATTTGGAGGCTTTAAATTAATTTATAATTAGTTAAAATTAGGATTTAGATCTTGACTAGTAGAACATTGATCTCTGGATTTTCATAGAATTTTATGTTGAGTAAATCTAGTACTGTTATTCACAGATGATAAAAAGGGCTCTTATGTTTAAAAATTAATTATGGATAAAATACTTGCTGGAAAATTATGAGACTTGCCAGTGCTAATTTTAGGCCTTTATCTGCATGGCATAAATTATTTATAAATTTTGGAAGATATTTTCTGTACTTGATTCATAAACAACAGAAGTTAGAGATTATTTCTAATAAAGTTTTCATGCCCTTTTAATGATAGAAAATCATGATACTTAGGATTAACCAAATTGAATAACCTAGTATTTACATAAACTTGCTGGACATCTTGCATGAGAACCGTTCATGTTCAAACCCGGTAGCCCTTGGGATTTTCGAGGAATTTTAATTAAATGCCAAATAAATTAGGAAAATTTCCATTTTCTGGACTTAGGTCATTTATATCATTTTAAGTCTCCAGTAAAAAATTTAGGGCCAATTTATGAGTAAAGTGGATCGTTGTTATAACCGGTTCGACATGTAGCCTAGGTTCGGTCTGCATATAGCAATTTGTGAAATACAATAGGACATGATCTGAGGAAGTCATTGGATTTAAACATTTTGTCTGGGTGGAAATGTGGAGGGAAACGCAATAGAAGATATAAAAGAGTAGCGAGAAGTGGTGATACAGCTAGAGTTAAGAGGTGCTCGGGTTCGGCGAAAGATCGCTTTTCCCCGAGAGAGGAAGGTTAAAAATTACCCTAGGATAGTCTATCGTAATATGAAAGGGAATCGGGCTAAGGGAGATAAACCAATAATAATAAGTGCCTTGCGAAAGGAACTTCGGGCCGTAATACCGCCGTTCTTGGTTCCTATGCCCCTTGAGAGCCCTTCACGGGGAATACCGGGGGCAGTCCTGGGCTAACGTAAACTGTATTAACAAACTGGCAAGAGTAACTAAAGTAACTAGTGCTGGCACTTTTCACAAACACTGTTGGCACAGGAAGATTGATGAGAGCTTCGGCTCGGTTGGTTAAGAGACGGACGGGATGGTCCGGGGAGCTTCGCTCGGTTTGTTTGGAGACGGACGTTTGTCCTGGAGCTTCGGCTCGGTTTTGTGTGTTTACAAAAAACTTGCATGTGCATAAGATAGG